>JARKIC010000850.1:0-182464 GCA_029378375.1 Mycena olivaceomarginata
AAACAATCAGTCATATGCAGTATCCCAGAAAACAACAGCCGACTAACACTGCGGAGGCTATTCGCAGCCTTCTTTTCGCTTTATTGAAGGCTTCCTCATGTGTGTAGAAGGATGCCCAACGTGCCGCACGCGGCGAGGGGCAAATTGACTGGATTACAAAAAAGACTTCCTCCCCATCAAAAGCTTCGGAGGATACTTGATCATTTAGAAATGCTTCAGCGCACTGCACAACGTCCTCGATCCACTCTAATCTTCTAGAGTACGCCCGTAAGTAATCAGAGCGACGAGAGGAGGTAAACCCATACAGGTGACCGGGTCTGGCCTTCGTTACCCCGAGGCTGAGGAGGTTCAGCCTGATATTATGTTCGTTTCGGATCCATTCAAGCCGATGTTCTAGGATCCATTCGAAGAACAGTCCATGTCCCTTGGAAACGTAACCAAAAGTGTCTGTTCTTCGGGATGTCGAAGGAAACTGAAAGACCTCTCTCTTTTCCTCTTTCAATATGCCGAATTTCAACCGGGTACAACATCGGTGAGCCTCCCGCTAATAGAAATGTGATTTAATCTCGAGATTAGAGCCAAGCGGCACGTACCTTTCCCAAAGGAAAGACGCGTCAATCCATTTCTCCATCTCATCAAGTTCGGACCACGCCTTGTCGATCTTTCGCCTATGGTCAAGCTCTGCTTCGAACCTTCTCTGCAGGACCCTTTCGCGTTCAACGAATTTCACGGTACACGATCCACTAAAATTGATTCTGAGACGCCCTACAACACTGGACATCATCTCCTGACAATCAATGTAAGTATTTAGAATCGACGATGGAAACATTTTGAGCGCATACTTTTGCGAAAGGGAATAACGCCACCAATCCGTCCATCTGATCCAAACATATTTTGGCGATCTCGCGCTAGGAGGAAGGGATTCAGAGATCGTAACGCGAATGGCGATAGATGCAGACCTGGCTCGCATCAGAACCGAACTAGTACAATAGGCACATGAGAAAAATCGATCGATTAACATGGTAGAATCGCGCACCAAAAGAGGATCAAGACCGCTCAACTTGAAGATCTCAGAATCGTCGAGGCCGGGCACTGGGATGTTATTGTTCAGGGCGCTGGTATCTGACCGAAACTGCTCTTCCCATTGGTCACTGTCGTTCCGGATGTCAGAATTCGGCCGAGCTCGGAAACACGACTTGCCGTGGTACGCATATCCTACCCAGCCGTTGGACCTGCTCCCAGATGTGCTTTTCTTGGGATAGCCATACGTTGCGGCTCCACTTGGCCCACATCTCAAACAACATTCTACTCGCTACGATACTATCGAAGGCATCTATGTTTGTGTATGAGGGTGGTTCTGGGGACGGTGATTTGTATTTCGGAGTCTGGATGGATTGAGTTGGTGCCTCAGTAGATTAGAGGGCACGGCACCTGTCTGTGGCTTCCACCTTCGCGTGCAACGGAAACTGCAAGAGGGAACCCCGGAGTAAGGAGTCTATGAGCCGTTGACATAATTGCTGCGCTTCATTCTGAAAAGGATCTTTAATTATCGGTTTCGAGCAGTCGCAATTTGCAATACCTGCCCATAAGGAAACCGTGCACACAGAGCTGACATCTCCTCTACCATGTCGAGTGCACTTTTGACTGAGTCGAACCGACCGGGATCCAGGTTGTCACCGCGTAATTCAGCGAGGCGACTGCGTGCAGATTCAATCTGAAGGAAATTGGAGCGTGGTGTTGAATGCAACAATGAAAGCGTACCTCGCTCGAGACGGTGTTTTGGTCGCTGTGAGTGTGGGGATCGCGGGGCGTAACATTCTGCGACTCGGAGGAGTGCACCATCGACGAGATGGTGGAGGAAACAGGGAGATGAGAAACGCTGGGAGAAAAATGCGCCAAGTTTGACCTGAGCGCCAAATGGAACCTGGATTTAATTAGCATGAGAGCAATTAGACCTAAGCAGGACGTGGAAGAATGGAAGATCTTTCATGATTACGGATTACAAGTGCTGTATAATCACGCTATGAATTCATCGCCTCTCCGAGATCCCGTATGAGTTCTCCCGCTGTTGGGCGTGCGGAGGATATTCCCCAGCTCTTTTGAACCAGTGCCCACAAAGCACTGGCATCGGCAAGCTAGTGCCTTCAGCTGTCGGTTGGGGAAGTCTAAGCCACGGATTCTTGTTACCAGTTGGCCGCCTTCAAGTTTGGGCTCGAGCAAGATGCGGATGGCTGGGCCGGGATACCGATGTAGGGGACGATGTCCGCGATAGAGCTTTTCAATAGCCTCAGCACAATATCCAAACTCGGACGAGTCTAATGTAAATGTAGCGCACCTCGTAGCATACCGATGCAAATGCAAAGATATCTGATTTATCTGACTTCTTCCTTAGCTTGGTGGTTTCATGCTCCATTCTGCATCCCAGCAGTTCGGGCGCCATGTATGCCGCCGTTCCGCCCGGAGTGATTGTCGAAGACTTGCTCCCGCCGTATTCTGTAGTGGTTGCATTGAGAAAGGTCGCCAAGCCGAAGTCGGTAATTTTGACATGTTCCTCATCGTCAATGAGGATGTTACCTGAATCGGATGGCGTATGAGAGGGCGCGTCCAGGTCGATCGTAACTCACCGGATGCAAATCCCCATGGACGGCGACTCGCCGTGGATATAGTCCAGTCCCTCAGCGATTTCGAGGATCTATGAAAGTCAGTGATGCCCCGGCAGATAAGGTGTATGTGTACTCGAGTGAGTAAGCGGATGTTTGCAGCCCCCTTTTCTTGCGGTATTCCATGATTGTTCCGTTTTGCAAGTATGGGGAGATCAAGCATTTGTATGGCTCGGGGAAGGTCTTGTCATCAATTCCCAAAAATTCCAGAACAGATGGATGGTGAAGACGACGACAGGCAAGAGTTTCCCGACACAGCTCCTGAGATATGCGCATGCGATGTGAGATGGAAGTGTGAGAAGCGAATGTAATATCAGATCACCTTGTAACGCTCTCCTTCGATACGCAAGCGTTTGAGAACCACTCGTCCAGGAAACCCCGGGAGGCCTCTGTGTCTTTCACAAAGGTAGATATCTGACTGCCCCCCGTGCGTTAGGACATTTGGAAACTCGAGCATTCCTGCTGCTACAAAAGGGCACCAGGGAGTCGTTTCGTAGCTCCACACAAGTCGTCGACGAGTTTGCAAGCCTTCCGATATAGAACGTTCTCCGCAGGCCGAGGAAAAGGAAAACATCTCAAGTTCAAGCACCTACACGATGACGATCGGGATTATTACGGATGGTGCGGAGATATAAACCAATTACCTCTTGGGCAGAGTCGAGGAAACCTTTGGGCATCAGGACCCGTCCAATTGCTTGATGACCTTGACTTCTTCATCCGAACGAAGAATGTCCAGAAGGCGATTCATGCGATCGCTCGGGGTGTCTCCAAGGAGAAAGCTAGGTGTGCAGCAACCGAAAGTAGACATGAGTTGGGCAACCAAGGTTACTTTTGCGCGCCTAGCCAAGCCTTTAACGCTCGGGCATCGGGCAATGCCACCGAGCGCTGTCCACAAATAGGAGCCGTAGTTCTGGGAATCGATGAGGGCCGGATATAGTGCGCAGCGCCCTTCTTTCCCACTTCCCACCGGCAACAGGATCCATTGCAGGTGCCAAAGAAAATGTGGCGAAATCGAAACCTTGATGAAGGACGGTCGAGAGACACTGCATTCAGGCCCCTGATCGGCAGAGGCTGCCGAGCTTTGCCGCCATCTGTCGCGCTGTGCCTACCCTACGCGACGGGGTCAGCCGCGGAGGCTGTGCCGCGCGCTGCCGCCATCTGCCGAGGCGCGGGCGGCCAACCTCTGCCGCTCACTGGCCGCCTCTCCTTCCAGCCACGGCGCCTCAGCGCTGGCCTCTCAATCCGTCGCCTCTGGTGTTCTGGCGCTCCCTCGGACAAACACTGTCTCGTATATGGACATGAAGCTTTCTGTTACTGCGAGTCTCCCCTATGACCTTCAAGTTGTTCTCGGCCGTGATTGGCTTTTCTTCTGCTGTCAAACTCTGCCTCATGCTGCTTCCATTATCCTCGGGGACTGTTGAGCCTGGCCAGCAGTCATCTGGTACCTTTACTTACCCTTTCTCCCAGTTTCAATCTTATAAATTCCTCCCACAGCTCTTCTGCCCCCAAACTCTTTGTCCAGCCTATGGATCTTGATCCTCCTTCACAGAGTAACAATTATGTCAGCAGTACGTTTTTACTCCATACCTACTTTAATACTTCCTGATGATACTGCCAGTTCCTGGACGTAGTTGTCTTTGTGATGAGCCCTCAGCTTGCCACTGCCCTTCTACGTCCAGCTTAATCCCATCTGCTGTACCTGTGACTACAATGAATCTTTGAATCTTTTGCGTGATATATTGCTTGGACATCATGTTACCTGCTCTAGAATATCTGTATTTCATGCGGATTTACCCACAATCCAACAATCACTGGTCTTGCATGCCATCCCGCACAATAATTTGACTTTGATTTAATGCCGTCGTCTCTTACTCCATCATATCGCAACTGGTGCTTGCGCCAATCATGCAGTAGATATATCTTTGTTTCTACGACCAGATCGTTCTGCCTGCCGTGTGCTCTGCCAGGATTTCGAGTCAGCTGCAGATATGTCAAAAGCTGTTCTCAGTATCATTCTCGATGCCAACCACAAGCAAATATCCACGGAGAGTCTATTGCATGTAGCTGCTGTTTTGAATATTTCAGTTTTTGGTGACCGTAATCTTCGTTTCAAGGTGCGCTCGGTAATCGGGAAACATGCCCAAAGTGTGGGCACCGCAGACACCAATGCCTACTCTTCGACATCCATCACAGATTTCTTCAACTCGTTTGAAACCCACCGCAAACCTGACCTTCTATCCATTGCTGCTCTGCATCACATTCAGATCCCACAAAGCCCAACCGCTGGCACACAATTTTAGGCAGCGGAAATAAAATAGTTTTGTGACATTTTGAAAAGTAGGAATAGTTTGAATTCTACTCTACTACACCCTTCCAAGGTTTCAAGGTCTTAGATGCAAAAATGCATCTACTGCAACGCAATCAAGGACATGAGTCCAATTGGTGGTCAAAGATCATACGACGAGTGTTCCAATTTTCACATGACGAAACTGGCTCAGCCGAGACTTGAACACCTCTAATACTCATGCATACCTAGGTTCGGAACAAGCCGCCTTCTGATCACATGATATCCACATGCTTCGCAGGGGAATTCAGAAGGGGCTTGTGCCAAGATGATGAAAAAGGGCAATGTGTTCAAACTGGTCTCCTGCTTCAGGATGTCATGAATCGCCCGGGTTCTACTTTTTCATGTGACACGTCCGTATGGATACAGACGTGTCTTAGCAGCACGGGACTCTCATGATGCCACCACGTGACCTTCTCATGGTTGAAACCCAGCCTCGGATTCTAAAGCTGCAGACTCGGTGTCAGCAACGGGCTCTGGGTCGACTAAAACAACGAGTAACCTGACGAGAACCCCAACCAGGATAAACCCGATAGACGCTAGTAGCTCGTATGTTCCCCAAGCAGTAGGACCAGTCGTATGGAGTCCTCCCTAGGAGGCCGTATGTCGTAGGTTGGGATGCGAGGCGGAACCCGGAACAAGTCAAAGAGGGTGTGATATCCACTCGGGTATACAACCCAGGGCGTGGATATAACCCATAGTATGATGTGGAGGAAGCGGGGCAGGGTGGAGACAATGCCTATGTCAAGCTAAGGTAGAAGCCTGAGATTAGACGAGGTAGAATCTACTGTACAGGGAGATTCTACCGAGTTTATATAGGCTTCTAATAAATTAAAGCAATCATGGTCAATCGCGATCAGTTCCTGTACCACAGCATCAAGGAGTGTTAATGCTGATACTCCTGTGCTCCTCTGTGTCGGTTTCCGTGGCGTCAGAGGACTCTAGGAGACCCGATGTTTCGGGTTTCCTAGTCCTGAGTGTCATCATATCTAGTGGTTTAAACCCCGTTCGGTTTACAACCACTCCTGTATTTCGTGTACGCTTCTGTGTCAGCTGTTGGTGCATCCGGGGACTAGGATCCGTCTGTACGGGTTCCTAATCCCTAACATCTTCTGTATTCCGTGGTACAGACTCCCCGAGTCTGTGTCTGTACAGACAGATCCTAGTCCCCGGATGCACCAACAGCTGACACAAAGTACATGACTGGTTGCAAACCGATCGGGGTTTGAACCACTGGATAAGATGACATTCAGGACTAGGAAACCCGAACATCGGGTCTCCTAGGTTGTCCGATGCCACGGAAACCAACACAGAGGAGTAGAGGAGTATCAGCATTAACACTCCTTAATGCTGCGGTACAGGAACTGATCGCGATTGACCGCAATCACTTTAATTTATTAGAAGCCTATATAAGCTCAGTATAATCTCCATGTACAGTAGATTCTACCTCGTCTAATCTCAGGCTTCTACCTTGGCTTGACATAGGCATTGTCTCCACCCTGCCCCGCTTCCTCCACATTGTACAACGGGTTGTATCCATGCCCCGGGTTGTATACCTGAGTGGATATCACACCCTCTTCGACTCGTTCCAGGTTCCGCCTCACATCCCGACCTACGACATACGGCCTCCTAGGGAGGATGCTGTACAATTGGTCCTACTGCTCGGGGAACACATGAGCTACTAGCATCTATCGGGTTTATCCTGGTTGGGTTTCTCGTCGGGTTACTCGTTGTTTAGCCGACCCAGAGGCCGTTGCTGACACAGAAAGTGCCCCGTTCCCTTTGACCTAAGTTTCTAGTTTGTACATTGGAAGTGCGAAAATGATCTGGCCTACTCAGAATGTTCATATGTGTGCTCAGAGTCCCAGAGGATCCGCCGCTATCAAGGCTTGATGTCAAAAATTAAGAAGCTGAATTGCTTCTACCACACCCACCTCGGGGTGAATTAAAAAAATCCGAGTAGACAGTCCGCTTCATTTCATTTTATTGACCTGGAAACTACGTTCACTTTGAAATATATTTACTCTCAATCCTCACCATCATCGTCGCCCGACTCCCCTCCAGCGGCTGCTTTCTTTTTTCCCCTCTTCCGAAACAATTTAATTGGCTCCTTGAAATTTCAGACCCCGGCGAGCATTTTGAAGCAGACAGCATCCTTAGCTCAATTCCGGTGTGGAAGGGTAGGATGGACCGCAGGTCGTCTCCCTTATATATTATATTTACGTACTTACTCTACGGTACACCGGTCCAAGGACCGGTTATTTGTTTTGTACGTACATTTGTTATGGAATCACCTTCTTACACCCGAACCACCATCTACGCCGTGACCAGAGTGCTCCACCAGGGGCACGTCGCCAGTGAACACCATCCACCTCTAGCCCACATTTCCCCTTCCATCGAGCCTTTTCGAGTTGCACCCGTACTTCACGCTCACACCGCACATTCCCTATTTTTCACCTGATTTCTATTCCACGCACACACAACTTTTTGGGACCTATTTGCTCACTTTCTGGTTCACGCGTAAACCCCATATTCCGGACGACTGACCCATCTTGCTGTTTACCAGCGAAGAACCCCGTTCTTCCTCCCCGGTGGGAATAAGCCATGCAGGAGCCGACAACAAACACAGGAAATGGATAGGCGGGATGTGCGCGAATTGCTTGGTCTCTACCAATGCGGTCGCCGACAGAATTGATTTGAATTGTGCACTGTGGAGATTCTCAAACACCTGGACCGAGATTTTCGACAGGGCGGAAATATTTGAGGAGCTGGTCACAGGTTCCTGTTTCCCATACTTGCCGCCGCCTTTAGAATGCATCCCAAAGACTATAAAGCCTAACAATTCATCAGCCTCATGGACAGTTGCCGATCAATCAGAACATGTCCAACCCTCAGGCCGCAGGCAGTCAAGATCACAATTGCGAAAGTCAGGGACAATCCAACTGCACCACGGAAGCCTCATATTGTCCTCAAGACCAACCTGAGTTGACGCTTTTGTCTGGACACCAGGCCTAGGTTAATGTTGCCGCGACTCGGTCGACTCAAAATCGACTCGTCGGACTTAAATACATGTAATACCACACAACCAAAACATAACCGGGACATTGACTATGTATTCAATACTTAGAGGGTGGGTTTACAATATATCCCTACCACTAGATGTGCCGACACCTGGGTGTTCAGAATAATAGAAATTAGTGTCACGTGAATCGGCAACTCGGCCAAGAGAGCAATAAATGTTACAAGACCCGCCTCCGCTTCGCTCCGGAATCTGAGTGTCGTAACAAAACATGATAGACATACTTCATAACAGTCGAACATTTATGGTCACTGAATTCAGACAATCATGAATTGAATATCGGAATAGAACACGAATCACTTATTGCGAACCAACAATAAATCTGCACATACTTCAGTCTGCGTACTACAAGAGAGTGACATTTGCTTCCCGCCCTTGAAGCACTGTGGTAGAATGATTTTCACCGATCACGGCAGGCCGTTTAGTACACTCACGGCGCGAAAACGATATAAATTGAAGAACTAAACCAAGACGGCAGCGGGAGAAGAGCAATTTCCATTGGACATTCGAAGCATTGCTTCGTGAGTTGCCGTTATTCCGAGGGGATGGATCAGAAGAGCCAGAAATATTTGCGAGCGGGAAATGATGGTCACCGCAGGCAACTCCGGCGAACGGAGCAGCTTTAGACGACTGATTTGGCAGAAAAATCGTCACTATCCCAGTGAGAGCCAACCGAGCAGAGAAGTTTGATACAACCCAGAGTAACCAGGATCCTTGATCAACGGCGAGTTTTGAAGACCCAAGATATCACATGTTCCAGAAGAATCGTCCAGGATAAGACTCAGGACAATAATTATGCTCAGCAGGATTTATGCCGGGAGAGAACTGGGAGAAGAAAGATTGCCAGTCCGAAAGAAGGTAAATGGGGCCTTTATGTCTTGAGAATCTTCCGGGACTACGTGGCCTCTCGGCCTAATAAAAATCGGATTGGGCTGCGCCATAGGCAAATGCAACTGCAATCAAATACAGCCTGTCAAGAAGACACTGCGCGCAGGTCAGCTGTTCAGCCGCATGGGGTATCTGAGTGTGGAATTGAACTGCGCAGAAGCCGTTGGGCGTCGAGGATGGAGGGCGACGAGAGAGCAGGAGGAAAAGGGATAGAATAGATGGGGATGAGAGCAAAGAGATACAAAGAATCGCGAAGGTAATCATCAAAGAACGGTTAATGTTTCGGTGATACGGCTACAGTCAGAATTTTGCGTAGGAATGGCCGCGGCACAGTAAGAAAATTGCTGCGAAAAACTGCGGTGGTCTGCGGATTGATTAACCGATGGTCAGCTGAAGAAAACCTACCCAGTCGAACCGGAATGGGGATGGCACACCAATGGGGCAAGCCAACACGACATGCAGGAGAAGAGGAGAGGGAAAACAAATGGAGATAATGCTGCATGGAGCAATTGCAAGTGGTTGAACACGAGACGGACCGCCAGTGGCCAGAAAACACAGCAAAAGGCCGTATGAATGGAGTTAAATAGAGAGGATGCGCAGAGGAGGAGGAAAAGAGCAAGAATATATGGGGAAATAGCACAGCTGAGGAGCCATTTGCTTAAAGAACGGTTAATATTTCTCGACGACGAACTGGTGGCACATAGAATGCTTGGGATATGTTAGGCACCCCTATGGTGTCTATTCATATGAGACATCATATTTGGGATAATGTATGGTCTTGTTAAGTTACATGTATTTAAGTCCGATGAGTCGATTTTGAGTCGACCGAGTCGCGGCATCATTAGCCTAGGTACCCCGGTCCCAACCCCTCATTTTTGTCCGGCTGGAGCCTAGGTTTCCGGGTCAAAATCTCAAAATTTTGTCCGGCGCGGGCCCTAGGGTCCAAAGGGAATGTCAGGGGTCCTGTGTTTCTACCCAAGTAGAAACTTTGTTCTGAGTGGTGTGTGTGCATGCTTCATTTCGGAACAATCTTTTCCCCCTCGATCACTTGCGACATCCCGCATTCGGTTGAACTTTCGTACTTCATTGTTCAGTTCACAGGATTTCGGCCTTACCGCCAGTGTCCATCTGTTCTACAATCCTCTTTTTGCTTCCGACACCGGTGCTCTCAACTAAAGGTGCCTTAGACTTTCATTTGAAAATGCTCAATGTTTTCCCACAACCGTTTCCACTCGCGCTATCAATCGGCCGACCTCTTCCCAAGTTCCCCGACTCCAGCCGTTCATGCTGATCCTACATACTATTTCGAATTCCCTAGTAATGCATGTTCCGGACGTGTATTGGCCACAGAGAAAAGAAGAGGGTGTACACCGAAGAGTAAGGAACATGAATACCGGGGATAAAAAGGGATGAGGCGGCCAAAGGCCGCCGATTCCCTTGTATATTTTATTTTCAACGTTGATCAAAAGCAAAACTACATTATATGCTACTGCTCAGAGAAAAAGTCCCGCCAAACCGAGGCCTGAATGATCCACCGACAATGGGGCATGGGAAGCCTCGGAGTCGGAATAGCTTTGTGGGCGGGTGTCAGTGGGGGCGGTTTGCTGCGATCGGCGGGTGTGAAGACCGGGGGTATCACTTTCCAAGTCGCGTCTTGCATTGTCGACTATGTTTTTGACGCGAGTATAGTGCGCTTTCCTCTCTATGAAATACCCCCGCCGCTCTACGATTGTGGGATCTTGGATTAGCCTCATGCACATCTGAGGAGAGGTGTTTGGAGCCAAAGTGCGTAACTCATGACGCATACGCTCGGCCAACGTGTGCAAGAACGAATGGTCAATGCACTTGGCCGCGACATCTGCGAAACGCTTCGACGCCACTGTCAAAGAGTGAGTTGAGGACGGTTGATGCAGGAGCGCAGCACCTACGTTCAAGATAGGCTTGAGCACTCGACATGACTTCCAGCGCATTGTCACGATCTTTCTCTTTGCTGTTTGACTCGTGCCCCAGCTGAACAGATGTTGCGCATCGATCAATGAGGCTCTTCCGGGTCGCGGCGGAAATAGCTCCCGCGGCGATCTCGACAGCAATCCCATCACCATTTTTAACCAGGAACTCCAAGAATATATCAGCCGCAATGGCCCACAAAAATGCTTCATGCGCTGGATCCGGAGCCAGCGCAGACCGATATTGTTGGTGGATTGTGGCCCGCAGAACGGTGTACTCTTCCCTCAAAACGGTGGAAGGTTCCAGCTCCATTGCAGCCAGTTTTTTAAGTTCGGCAACAGTGGAAGCCGCGCAATGGGTGATATTGGCCTCCAAAATCTCCCTTTGTGTTCAAGTGAGAGAGTGTGAGACAAATCGCGAGACAATTGACGTACATGATATCCGATAAAAGGCCGCCTCGTTCATACTCTGCAAAATGCGCCTGGACCAATGCATTGAAATGAACGACGGCAAGGGTTTTCACTTCGCGGAACACTTTGAGAGCAGCGTCCTGCCAGTGTTGGACGAACTCGATGATGATGGTGCGAATTATTTTCCATGGGAGCTCCCCGGGCAGTTCACGCGTAACAGCTCTACCGGAGGAAATAATCAGCCCTCCCTCACCCGAAACAACTTGAACAATGCGCACCCTTCCATGTATTTCATCATTTGGTCAAGATAAACGATTTCGCCTTTGGCATGAAGTTGGGACCATACGGGCGAGCTTCCAGGGGGGGCTCCATTCCCTGGCGTATTCGAGGGGCAAAAACGCGGTGCGTGTTCAGAGATTCCGGGCACTATGTTGCGGTACAGCTGGTTGACTCGGTAAACGAGTCCGACATCCATGGTAAAAGGCCTTGGGGGAATTCCTTCCACATGGGCGAGAAAATCGTTGGAAAACTTCTCGATCGCAGCGACGACGACAACCTGAGCATCGCGCTCCTCAGGAACGGGTAAGAGGTCGAGGCTGTCATCGCACTCGTGGATAATGTCTGTAATCTCTTGGTAAATCGAGGGAAGCCTGACAAGGAGGTGAGTTTTGAGAACCAGATTATACGAGGGACAAGTATACGCACATATCGGCCATATGGATGGACAAAAGCTTGCTTATGTGTTGTGTAAGCTGTTCCGAACCGAGACGATTCCTGTCCTCTCCGACAATGGATTTCCAGGGTTCATGCACCTCAAAGAAGTGGCGTTCTTGTTTCCGGGCCTCTTCCCACGGTATGTCAACTCCAGCGGGGAGCTTGACAGCGAACCATCCGTTATCGAATTTCCGTGTCTTGTTATTGAACATCTCGAGCCAGGTTGGTCCCATTCCCTCTTTGATTAGATCCACCTTTGTCAAAACACCTGCACTCAAGGTCAGTGCACGATTAATTCCGAAAGCCCATACACATGCCTACTGTTCGCGCCTTTAGTCCTGGATCCGCATCCGTGATAAGCCGTCCTACCCCGCCAATTTCTGAGTCGTCTACGAATAATATATGGAATTAATACAAATTCACGTGTCGGGTAATGCACATACATTCGCAATTCACGACAAGCAGAACGATGCAGTTGGGCTTGGACACATATTTCTTAACGAGATTTTGGATGAGCTCAATTTGACCCGGGTCCTGTCCGTCGCGAACATCGTGGATTACGCCTGCAACAATGATAAGAAACTTGGCGACGATACAACCATAATTCTCACCCGGGATATCGTAGAAGTAGAGGTCGTGCATATTGGGCCCCTTCGCAAAGACACACACACAGTCTTCGGAGAATGTCCGAGCGCCGTCTCGCAGGGTATCTGTGGTCTCGATGCTTGTCAGGTTGAGGGTGAGGATATTTTCTTGCGCCTCTGCAATCGCACGACAAATCTCGTCTAGGTCAGACAAATTGGCGCGGAACGGAACATCGGCTTTGCCGCTCGCAAAACGGAGGGTGATGTCGACCGAAAGGGGGGAACCTGTGGAATGTTCGAGCCGAAATTCCATCGGACATCTGTGACGCAGGTCAGAACATGCCGCAGATATCTTTGAATTGATTGGGTACGTGCTTTGTGGATGTTCCAACGCCGCGCGGGAGTTTCAGCTGGTCGCCAATGTCCAGTCTGGGTAAAAGCTACAGAATAAGGAGCCTACCGTGGTGATGGCTTCCATAACAGAGCTCTTGCCGGCACTCTGAACGCCGGCGGCAACAATGCAGGGAAGCTTTACTTCCCGCTGGATTCTGGGTTGAATATCAGCTGGGTTGCCCAGAGGTGTAGTCAGACATACCCTGCGCCACGGAGCTGTTTGAGAATGTCCAGGAGAGCTTTGAAGTGATCTCGAGGGGTCTTTCTGGAGGCGTCCATGATGGTGGTGAAAACCGTACTTTTGCGGGTTGGTGTTTTAAACCTTTACAAGCGTCTGTCAAGAAATGAAATCGTGCAGAAAGAAAGTCAAACTTCCCAGCATCACTTGGGGTTATTGTAAAGGTGGGCGCCTGAACCAGCAAGTGAAAATAGCAACAATAGACGAGACTTGGAAATTGGCTGTACATATCTATCAAACTCCAGAGAAGAATGGCGAGCCAGTTCTCCCGCTTAACAACAGGCTTGAGAAAATCGATCCATCGATTGGCGCCAGGAGAAGGACGAAACGGTGGAAGATCAGCCACAAATAGCGAGAAGTGAAGAACACAAGGGAATCTTTGGGTGGCGCCGTCAGAACAAAGAGCCAGAACAAAGAGCCAGTCTTTTGGGTCAAATCGATACAACAGCATGTAGTCGAGAATAGGTCGTGGGCAGTGAAAGGGTACGGAAATGAACCAAGTCGAAAAAAGCACCGAGGCATGGTAACTTTCACTATGCAGAGTCTGTGATGACCTCTCAGCGCTGTCCGCAAAGAAATGACCGTGGGATCCACCTTGTAGTCTAAAACCGCGTACGATGTAATGCGGAACGCCTGTTCCCTGTACTATATCACGCCCCGCATGTCGTGCGCTGGAGAAAATGGGGTCCGATCGAAATGTCGATGTAAGAGGTCTCGAGAGAAGAACCACAGCTGAGTGCAAACCTTGCAGGGGGGATCAGTCGGCTTGGATGATTGACGTCAGAGCTCCATAGTGTGGCGACTACTGTAGTATTACGACCGGAAGTTCAGGTGACGGGTGACAGAGGCCTGTGAACTGAACTAATCAAGGTCAGTGACGGTGACAATGAGTTTTCCTGGCCCAAATAGGCCTAGAAAATTGCAAAACTTCGCTCCGGCGTTCACCGGATTACCTTTTATGGGAATTGTTGGCTGATTGCCGAGCTGTCAAGCAGTGTATTTTTGAGGACTGGCTGAGATTAACATCCGGTCCAGTTTCAGCTGTCAGAGATGAACAGGAAGGACAGCGTAAATGAACGGCGGATTCGGCCTCGCAGACGAATCGCAGTATTTTGAGGTAGGAGTTGCCGTAGAGGGAGGCTGGATGTCTGATTTGTCGCCCTGACTACTTATTGTCTTCGCTAGGGATAGAACAGCAGCATTGCCAGCATTGTTCCACGCTATCAAGGCCAGTCTACACCCCAGAGAACTTGGAACCTAGACGGCGGAATCTGGCCGCGTCTCCTCTCCAACGTGCCGCTGCGGCCGCACAGACATTGTTTCGCCCGCAGGAATGTTGATGGGTGCTGAAGCGCTGAAGGACAAAACGACTGTCGGAACGATACGCCTTGAGTGCTCACTGTTGGCACCAATCTCGCACGGTAGATGGGGGTTTGGTTGCCCCAGCGTCCGCTCGCTACACGAGTGCAGAAGGATTTGCTGGCTCTGCGTGCGCAATTGGAACCCCAGGGAACAAGATTGGAGGGTAGAATGGTATTCACAATGGGATCGAGGGGTTCTTGGGGAAGCCGCGTGGTGAAGACGGCAGCCGTGCGCTGTGCGGGGGATGATGGTGAGCGGAGGATGAGCGCCAATCACGAAACCAGTGCTAGAACTTTGGGTGTGTTTGCGAGATCAGATGCCGCGGCGCTTCTGCCATTCTCCACGATACCAGTTGAAACAAGGTTACTGTAAGTACTTTTTCATTCAAATCAACAGGGGTGTGACGCGTGACTCATCTCCTCGCTCCCTCTTTTTATAAAATTATCCATGTCTGTCTGAAGCCTTTTAAACTCCGCTTTTGGCAGATCAGGCCCGAGGCTTTGGAAGCGCTGGGTCCAGACCTGTGGAAGCGCTCAATAAACGGCACTTTCTCGGGAATTTTGGCCCCATGATCAACTTCGAGTGCGCGCGCGCCTATAAAAGTGTACACAATGCCAAATTCCGTTTTTTTTGCTCACTGTTATAGATTCCGAGGCGTTAATTTAAGCGCCAGGCGCCAGTGATTTGGATTTTCTTGCAACCTCATCAGTTCCGCCCTCGCTTTGAAGGATAGGCTGCAGATAAAATTCTGAACTTGACTGCAACCTTTAAACAAAGACTGCTCCACAATCCCTCGAGCGCTAATCAATTCAATTCCACTGAACTCAAGTCAGTCACACATGAGATCATGACCATTTGCAAACAGACGGGAAATAACCTCACAAAAGAGGTTGGGAGGCCGCGAAGCGGCCGACCAGCCCCTTGTTTTTAACTATTCGACATTTCGGCAGCCGCCAAAATTCTGCGTGACACCCCGAGAAATTGGACATTTGAACTGAAAATTTTGCCTTTTTTGCAGTTTTTAGGCGGTTTGGGGGCCTATGTGACCGCTTGAAGGTTCGACAAAGGCCCGGGTGACCGAATCCACACATCTGATCTGGAAATTACGGTGCAATAGAGTATTGTCAAACAAACAACTTTCTACACTTCAGATTCATAATAAATGGGTGACCCTCATCAATTCACGCCTCAGGTTTGATCAATTATTAACTGATACTTCACGCTATGGAAATCGTGCGTTGAATGCAAAAATGATCTTCAGAACGTAGGACGGTGTCCTGATGGATAACTTGAATCTGCCGGAAAACTGGATCTGGCAGTCCGGGGTTTTAGTGGGTATAGGTATGTTGCGTCCTCCAGGACGGAACCGCTAGCTGCTAGCGATAGCTACTGAGTCCCACACTGCCTGTTGATGGGCATGCGTAAGTGCATTTCCTTGGGGGGCTGAGGTAGTTGAATCTATGGGACACAATCCCAAAATCAGCAGGAGAGGGGAGCTGATCAGATCAGTGCTGCCTCTCTCCATCGCTCCACCAAAAACAAAAAAAAAAACAAAGGCCCGGGTGACGCATTACCCCGACCAAATTTCGTGATCGACAGGGGGGTGCGTGATGCGTGACTGACGATTTGAATGAAAAAGTACAGTAAATTCTTTTTCCCTTCAAGAACAGCAACAGCCTCGAGAATCAAAATTTTTCCATACCCCGTACCAGCCAGAAATATGGAGCCAAAGGCGCGAAGAATCCGGATGACAAGGTGGACTTGCCAGTCTTCAGGAACATATGACAGCTTGAGCTTGTTGATAACCTGTACTCTGGTCTCTGCAAATGAAAATTCCCACTCCTTCATGCCCTGAAGCCGTGTCGTGCGTGCGGGTTTGTGACGACGTCCAGGTGTCGTAGGTGAGGGCAGCCGGCGCGGCGCAAACGGGTGACATGGGAGTGCGGTGTGGTTTAAGTGGTCTGGGCGGTGTGCGCGGCAGTTGCGGGGTGCTTGGGGTCCCAGTCGACATAGAGGCGGGCATAAAGGGCGCGGTGCGGTGCTGACAAATCACGCTCAAAACTGATCTCTTTCGTCCGGCTCTAGAAATGTTGCGCCTGCCCTGATTCATACGGTAAAAAGTTCTGAGACCATCGTAATTAACCTCCCAACAATTCTGTCTCTTCAGAAGTTGTTTAAAAGGCCAGGAAACAATGTATATATGAGTCTTTGCGAGGAATGCATTTTTCAGATGCCTACATCAAAGTCCGAGTACGAGAGCTCTCAGGCAGTCAAAGGCAAATCTGAAAACTTGTGAAAAGGCCATTTCATTCGGAGTGCTGTTGTCAAGATATAATCTCTAGCCAAGGGTTTGACGCGTTTCTGTTGCAGAATAACGCGCCGAACAAATCCCCACTTTTCCTGTGTTGGATAGTACTTACTATTATCCAATTGATAATTACAAGCCCCTTCTCAGAAGGCGTGCTTCCGCACGTGCTGGTCATGTGGGACCAAGAAAGCGGCTTGATCCGAATCTAGGATGGTCCTGGGGTGAAATCGGACCACCGGCTCTCCCGTACATTCGGGTTGGCGCCACGTCAAATTGTGGGAGGGAGCTGTCATACTCCACGAGGATCTTTCTTTCCTCATTGCAGATGTCGTAGCTGTGCGAGCTAACTCCATTTTGGGTCTGTCACGGCTGTACCGAGGTCCAACGTCAAGTGCATGGAAACGGTGAGCAAGCATAATGCAATTATCTCCGATATCTGGACCCGCTGTTGGCGTATTCACCGTGTTCATTTAGCTGCCGATATTGGAACAAAAATGGCGAGGATCCATGTTCTCTGGTAGATAAAACCCCAGTACAGTGGCTCCCACTAGATCAAACCGGCGAGCCCTGGAATGAGTCCATGAACGTGTCTTCGCCGGATTTTTGACCATCTTAATTCATCTTGAGGCAAAAAATGATATGCAACAACCAATATGTCCTCAGATGGGGTTGAACCACCGCTGCTCCTGAGACTTTACGGTGTCCTCTGCGAATCATGTTGGAGTGAGCAGCTATGCTCCACGAGTGTATTTCTTTTCTTATGGGAGGTGCTTGAAATGCGCGAAAGAAGGCACTATGGGAATGAAATGTATATCCACAGAGACGAGCGACAAGGGATGGTAAATATAGAAGGGGACTGCAGCTACGGTAATTTTTCAACCGAGGTCACATCATCTAGGTGGGTAAGGTATGACACCAAATTAATACCCATAATAACGGTAGGTGGAAGTGGTGGTGGGATGGGAGAAGGTTTTGCTCGGGCGCTGTGTTGGGCTCGACGAGGAAGTCGGGAGGAATGTCGAGCTCACAGGAGCCGATGAAGAGCTCACTGGGGCCGATGAAGAGCTCACTGGGGCCGATGAAGACCCTCCAGATGGCGAGCTTGAAGAACCTCCCGACGGTGTACTCGCCGAGGAGGAATCGGCAGAAGAAGAAACCGGTGGCACGGCGCCTCCCGAGCACAATACTGTCGCCTTCTCCAACGCTACGTCGGTCTGGGCATAGATGCATCCGTTGTCGATCGCGTTTGTGCCTATCACAACATTGGTTTGCGCGAGAATATTCCCTGCGAACTGGGCATTTGCTCCCACAGAGACCGTGCCGGCGACAGCCCAGATGATGTTCCGAGAGAGCGCACCACCTATGAGGGTCATCGTGACGGCTGAAGCTTGGACGAGACCTCCGGAAATTTGGAAAATCCAAGCTAATAGGAAACCGGTCAATGTCGGTGCGACGACGAATGTTGGGAAAGACATACTGTCTGCAGGGCCACCAGCAAGTGTGATGCCAGTTGTAATAGTCACTCCAGTCGTCCACTTGTAGAGCCCAGGAACAAGGATTGAGCCCCCGATGAGACCTACGGCAAGGAATATTAACAAATGGAAAGACGGGGAATTCGGCCACCGCACCGGCCTTCAATTCCAAAAAGTTGGGGAGGGGTCGGTCTAAAGGTACTATCAATATTCGTTGAAACGGCAATGGAGGCGCGAGAATTACTTGACGCGTCAGTGTACGCCGTTTGCATGTCCAACACTGCAAGGGTCAGAAGTCCTGGGGTAGGCAAAGCATCGGTGGCTCCCATGAGATGACCGTTGACTTGGGTCGAAGTCCAGAATTGTTTGCTGGCGTCTTGGATGAGGCTGAACCCCGTGAGGGAGCTCGATGTCGCAGGACTGACTCCGACATTGCCACCTGCGGAGTGTGTGTTAACAAATTAATTTCATGTTAGGATCGAACGGATCCTCACTAATGGCGGAAGCCGGGACCGTCGAAACCCCGGTTTTAGCGAGGACTGCAAAATTTGCAGCAGTGCCGAGCAGCACTGGCGCAGGTCCAGCAGCTGTCGCACAACGTAAGGCAGCCTATCACGATTTCGATTCATTCAATCTTGGCAAAGGTGGCTTTATGATAAAATGTACGCACCAAAAGCCCGAGGCATACGATGTTAAGAGCAATGCCAGGCATGTTCGATGAGACTAGTTGAGACGGGGTGGAGTTGCAAAAACCTGGACTTTTGGAAGAAGACCTTAAGAAAAAAGGCGGAGGACCTTGAGCCTTTAAATACCTTTTTTTCTGTCCCTTTGTGTACGTATCTGGTTTCTCGAAGCATGAGGAAGTTGACGTGGTTTCGTCCCTACCGCAGTCAATACGTCGAATAGCGGGGGCGTGAGCGGGTTGGTATTGATCGCATTCTCCGTGCGCACACAGCCAGCAGGAGGGACTGGCATTTCCATGGCTTGTGTATAGGGTATCAAAGGTCGACCCTCAGATCGTTCGGTGAAATGACATAGATGAACATTAGAACATTGTGTGGCTGATAAGGCAATTCAGTGATCAGCGCAAGTAGAGCGGTTTAAAAGGACATGGTGAATGCTGGGCGTGAACGCTGTCATGTTAAAGATATGTTTATAGGCGTATATTCTCTCGTTGGCTTCTCTTCCTGTCCCATCTGCTCCTGTTTCGACATGGGCCTGATGATTGAGGCTCCAGCCCGTGCCAGATGAAACGTACTGTGATAACGAAGTCGGCAATCTTCTGCATAAGGATATATTTAGCGCCTACCAGGCGGATGGAGTTCTCCACGCAACAGTTGCCAAATACGGGGAATGGATTGCGGCGATAAACCTGGTGGTATTTGATGATGGTATACAGCCTCGAGGCACGCCAGCACAAGCGTTCCTGGATCGAAGCGAGCGCACGCCAATTGTCAGTATTTGATGACGATCATGACAGCAGCTTACGGGGAGTATATACCAGACGCGGCAGAGCAATACACGTGAAATGCGACACTCTCCGCTCAGATGTGACACATGTGTCGAACTTGAGCTCAAGTTCGACACACTTCCAAAAAAAGCAATGTGTCGAAGATTCTGCTCACATCAAAGACGTGCCTCCGCTTCGCTCTGGAGAGCACGGCATATGATACAAGACATTGATTAGAATTCCGGCTCAGTAGTACTGTACATGCCAGGCAGATAAACAGCACATGAAATTAGCGAGTAGTCGAGGGTAAGGAGGCGTTCAACGGAACGAATTATCTGAAAAAGGTCTCGGTTCCGCAGAAAAGATTAATGTGCAGTGTTCAGTGAATTGTATAGAGTCAATAATGAAACCGTGAAGAGGAACATCTGAATAAATAAATGGCAGACAGATATCCAAAAAACTAGTCTCTGTAACAGATACCCTATATTGATGACGAACAAGTAAGTATCAATATAGGGTCTGTGAGTAAACACGACCATCTTGTTGGCCCACCGATCAAATTCCTTCTCGCGTTTTGCCTCCGCCTCGACGCGCTGATAAATCTGAGAATATTTGAGCATACAGATCTACTTCCAATTCAGAGGCCCCTCCCTTAAACCTAAGAATTTCCTTCATTCGTTGTCGCGATATAAGCTGAGTTTTCTGAAGCATTTTACATAAGCAGCTTTTTGGCCTGATCCTGTTCTGGAGAAGTGACTGGCTGAATCGAGAGATTCTTGCGGGATGGAATGTTTGATTTTGCTCCAGGAGTCTTTACAAATATTTCCGGATTTTTGACGAGGCCCATCGCCGCAATACAGACGAACTGGCCGTCGGCTGGCACAGCCACCATATTGCGTAATCAGTCGGTCGCCCAACAATCGGACCGTGATTGCTATCAGACTACCAAAAAACTGAGATTCCTAGCGCTCGGGAACCAAGCAGACGGTGCTCAGCATTTGAGACCAGTAAATCATCGCTCGTGTCAGCACTAAGGTGCATATGCCCCTACGGCCACACTCCTGTGAAAATCAGATGTGTTTAAATTGCATGGCACCTGCATTCTGCGCAAGTCTGCAGTTCCACCCGCTCACGTGGACCTTGTACGTGCCTTGCTCATGATGAGATTGAGCGGCAGCTATTACTATGCGCACAGCCGCAGGCCGAAACCGCAGTACATCCGCAAGCATGAGCGGTGGGATGGAATTAACGAGCAATGATATGCTCACCTATACACTCACCTATGCTACATGTGAGGAACGAGGCGGGCGGGGCGGCCGTGGGTTGGTGCATCGGTCTTTCATTAGCTGGTAATTGGGGATCAACCCAAGAGGTAGGCGGGATCAAAGTTTCAGACATCAACCTCCAAAAGTTTTGACATGCTGTGCAGGGGAGGGAGAGAGGGAGGGTCCGGATCACGGTCCGTATGGACCTCAGCCATTTTTCTGGAGATAACTTTTTTTTTTCGGCGATATCACCGGATTCGACTTGGTCCGAGGGATAACAACTTTAGTGGGAGTGGGACTCGTCCAGTCCCACTCCAGTGCTTAAATTAGTGGGACTGGTGCAAATTAGTAGGACTCAATGATTATTTGGAGTGGCACTGATGGCATTCCGAGTGGGACTGATGGCAAATGGATCGGCAGACACTTTGATTGGCAATCAATATCTGTTCGGAGCTCAGGGCCGGCGCTGTTGCAGGGTCGGACGGCCGGGTTATGGAAAGGCCTGTTTATTTAGTTTCAGTATCATTTTACATTCACCCCTAGTTTACCTTACAGCATCTGTTTGTAACGTAAACAGTGCCAACACATCATCTTTTGACCACGAACTACCAACAACGCGACCAGTGCAAGGCCTAGCGCCTAGAGGTACCACCGAGGGACCTCGCCCATTACTCTAGTAACGCCGCCAGTGGGCTCTTTAGCCTCAAAACTCGACCAATTACGATGTTCTGCTCCCGCTGTCTCACACACCATTTTCGACACTTCTTTACTCTATTTCGAACCGTCTTTTCTACTATAGGCTTCGACGCCTCCTCCTCGTCACTTATCACAAAATTCAGCCTATACCTATCCGGATCACCGACCCAAAACCGAATCTACAGGCCGGGTGTTTAACCCTGCAACAGCGCGTGCTGTATGTTGGCCGCATGTATCTTTTGATCACTTGCTCGGACTTCCAATCCACCAATCGTGGCATAGCACCGCCGTGCGCCCTTTCAAATATCCTTGCTGCCGCCATGCTGCATTAATATCTAATAATTAATTTCAACCATGAATCACATCTGGCTGCATTACTATCTCAGTAATCTCAACATCCGCCATCCAACATGTCTTGCATATAGCACCGCCGTGCGCCCTTTCAAATATCCTTGCTGCCACCATGCTGCATTAATATCTAATTAATTCCAACCATGAATCACATCCGGCTGTATCACTATCTCAGTAATCTCAACATCCGCCGTCCAACATGTCTTACATGCGTGTCGGCATTATCATATTCCTTCCCCTGCAGTGTTGTAACAGCGCCATCTTTCAAGTACTTGCAATCTAAATGGGTCAGTATTTTCAATATCATAAAAAATGTGCTGGGTACTGCATGTTTAACACCTGTCATTTCCTTCTCGGAAGGTGGACCGCACTGTCTAGGATGCAGTATAAATACCTGTGAGTACAGCCGTTAGTGCTCACGAAGATTTCGTCTTCTGTACCTCTGCACTCTTTTCCATTTCCTTCCCAACCTTTCATTGTCAGAAACAAATCGTTATCTGGTATCCCATCGGTGTGACCTTTCCAGTTGTTCATTCTCTTCACTGACTCCCTTTCCATAGCAGAATCAATTCTCGACTTCAATTTCCATCCAGGTATAATGGTATCTTTATTATTTCCCTTTGTGAACTTATTCCCCAAGCATAGAGTTTTCGACATGTTTGAGGCGGCTGAAACCATTCCTAGCGGAGAAATCAAGGCATATAGAGACTTTGTTTGTATTTCTTTCACATCGGGTTACAACACAGTCAATCCATCTCTTAGGCCTTTACACCCGCTCTCGGGGATCCCACCCATACTCCCTTTTTCTCGATGGAAAATGCAAGTGCTTGGATCACATCCACTGCGTTCCCACCCCATGTAGACAGAGGGTCTGTCTACCCCCGTAGACGAAGGGTAGACGGACCACTGTGTCTATGTGTGTCTACACCATTAGTCTACCTATATCTACATTGGTCACTCACCTAGACCGACGTAGACGCACATAGGCAGACATATACATATGTAAGGTATAAAAGAAAGATGGCTGCATCATGAAGTTGAGCGAAGTGGGTGTACGTGCGTCTACAGCGTAGACGCAGGTAGACCCACGTAGCCGACGGGTAGATGCGGTGCATCTACCCGACGTAGCCGAACGTAGCCGAACATCAATCAACGGCGCCGAAGGGCCGTGATCTACACGGCGTAGACGTAGGTAGCCGAAGATCACGGGGATGTATCAGAATCGGCAGGCCCACACATTGCAGATTCGGCACCCTGCGTTCAAGTTCGGCACTAGTGCCGTATCTGAATCAAGTGCGGCACTTGGCCCAATTTGGCAATGTGCCGACGATCTTTCAACGAACACCATAGAATATTGTCGAAAGTGCAGCACACGAATGTTTTTCGCGGCTATCAAGTGCGCTCGTCCACACGAACAAACTCGCTCTCTCCCACCTACCACCTCTGCCCCCCCATCTGCGCCTCCATTGCACTCAAAACATGCCGTGATGACTTCAAAACACTCACCGGCAGACCAAGACCTGATTGACAGCCTTCCGACGCGCCTTGTGATGCACATTCGAAGCTCAGTAAGTGATCTCTCACACTGCCAGCGGCTTCCTCACGTGTTGCCGTAGATTTTTCAGCACGAATATATTGAATCTAATGCCGCTCTCTTCGTCTCCCACGACTGGATCGACATGGCCCAACTCCGGAAGTTTCTTGCGCGTGTTGGTCATGCTATACAGCCCGAGGTACACCCTCCCTTGCTTCCGGGACGCGTCATGATCGAAGAGGATCGTCTTGCGTGCCTTCCATCCTCCGCGGCTATCGAAATCGGAGGTGATCTGGCTGTCGCGCGTCAGCTGTCAGCATCCGGGACCAGTAATACCGTCAAAACCCGCGTCGTGAGGGAAGGCAGCATTGACATTCTCGAGATTCTAACCTACTCCGAGTCGGATGAGCCGCAGCACGGAGGGACAGGTTCTTCGGAGGGTTCCCTGGTACGTGTGTTTCGATCTTCAGCTCGATCAAATCCTCAATGTCCTCAATATAGACTCCGGGCTGTCTTCGCCCCTCCCTCCGTCTGATTTCGAGAGTGAGAGTACTCGTACTGACACTGGTAATTAATCTGGGCTGTGTTTTATGACCCGAACTTATCGTAAATCAGCTTTCAATCTCTCCTCGGACAGCCTCGAAGCCGAACCTGAACTCCCCAAGTCGGATATTCCCTGGCTGGACAAAGATGTTTCGTCCCGCGTCCAAGCCGGCGAGTTTCGTCTGACCAAAAACATAATGGTAGAACAGCTCGAGTACGTTTTTGGCCTTCCGTCTATTTTCCCCATTCCAACGGCCCCAACTGAATTTCTGATCGACTTGAGCGATTCAAGGTTCGCCATCGTGAGCAAGCCGACGGGCAATCTGTTTACAATGGATGCTATGATCAAAAAACAAAGTATCCATCTTCGCTCGGTACCTTTTCACCGCTAACAAATATTTAGGACACAGCCGGACCGCGCGAACTGCGGCCCGCCACAGCGCCATGATTCGCAAGTCGCAGGAAGTTCGCGAGAGGTCCGACGAGCAGGCTACAATTGAAGCCGAGATTGCGGAAATGAACAAAACTCGAAAACAAGCAGCCGAACAACTCAAAGACCCCAAGGCCCTCAAGTCTGCGACCAAAAAATCGAGCTCCAAGTCCACTGGCAAGTCTCGCGCGGTAGTCACTGCGTTCCGACCCCCTGTAGACGCACCTGTGTCTACGTTGATTGACATATGCCGACATGTGGCGATGTTCGGCTACGTCCGGCGATCTGCGTCTACGCTCTAATGTAGACGCACCTTTGCCGCGGTTGATTGATGTCCGGCTATGTTCGTTTACGTGAGGTAGATGCAGTGCATCTACCCGTCGGCTACGTGCGTCTGCCTGCATCTACAGTGTAGATACACCTCGCTCAATCCCGTAATGCAAACTTGGCCAATCTTGGTATGAAACAGCATCAAAATCGCTCCTCGGACAAGTTTTAACTCTCTTGGTAAAATCTCAGCTTGCTCGATATATGGCATATGCCCTTTAAATTTTTACATAACCTTTGCATCACTCCATGCGGCTACATGCGGCTATATCGGCTAACATGCGGCTACGTCGGCCAACATGCGGCTACGTCGACCGACGAATGTAGACCAATGTGGACGGACAGTAGAAATATGTAGACTAACTGCGTCTACATCATGTAGACATAGGGTCCATCTACCTTTGGCTACGGGGGTAGACGGACCCTCTGTCTACATGGGGTGGGAACGCAGTGAGTCGCCTCCTCCAGCTCCAGCGGCCGTGTACGGCCGAGACCTATCGGTATTGTGACTCATTTTGGTCTCGCAAAAATGAGGTCGATGCAGAGCACATCGTTCACAACAAGCGGGTGAAACGAATTCCCCGACGCGCAGCTGAATGGTATGGTTTTCTTTTCACTGTTTTGTCTATTTGTTCACCTTTGTTAGATCTTGTCCGATCATCTTGATTCTTATCGCACCCGGAGAGTAGCGCAACTCCTTAATTTCTTAGTCAATTTAGTTACACCTCTAGTAGCTACAAGATGTCTGCCAATACAGTTAAATAATATCTCAGAGTGCTGTGCCAAAGTGCCGAACTTTCGACAGAGTGCGTGGAAGTGCCGAACTTGAGGTGCCGCATTTGTGCGACGAAGTGCCGCATCTAAACAGCAAGTGCCGCAAATGAACGCAATGTGCCGAACTTGAACGCATGGTGCCGAATCTGTCAAGTGTTGAGTGTGCCGAATCTGAACCATCCCGGAAGATCGCCGCATGTCGGCACATGTCAATCAACGTAGACGTGGGTGCGTCTACATAGGGTGGGAACGCAGTGATCCCACGGATACCAGCTCTATCTTCAGCACAACGACTCCGACGAGTCCCCCAGCTTTTAGTAAATCAAATTCGGGCGTATCGAAATTATGTGTGTTGAACTCTTCGTTCGGGGTGTCAGATGCTCATATTACAGTGAAGATGCTTGGCGACAATTTTCTCGGTCATTTTTTCTTCGATCTTGACAACACCGATGCTTGGATCAACCCCATCGCATTCCAGGCCTATATGAACACGGTTTATGGCTCTTTCGACGAGTACCACACTCAAAACTCGACTCCGTTCAGCTCTCGTGCTCCATCTCGTGCTGGATCTTCTGTAAGCTCTCGTGCCCCGTCCAGAGGCGACTCTATGTTCTCTCCTGTCGGATCGCGTCCCAGTAGCCGTGCCTCATTTGTCCCTGCATCCCGTGCCCCATCTTCGCGGGCTCCGAGTCCATTCGATAGCAGCGTAATTGTTATTTCTGATTCGGACTCCGACAACTTTCCGGCCACTGTTTCTACTGCTTCTATTGTCCCAAAAATCGAACCAGGTCCAGCTTCAGCCCTCTCAATTTATCCGACGGAACCTTCACATAGAAACGGGCGCAAGGGGAAAGAGAAAGCAGCCACGAGTAAGATTCAACTCACCCGCCAAGAAGCAGTTGACGAAATCATTCAAATATCGTCAATTCCTTCAACCTGGACTGTACCCCGTATCCCCGCTGCATATCTGGTCGATTTGTCCAATGCCTTGGACTCACTCAAAGTCGGAAATCGAACATTGACAATTGATCGGTTTATCCGAACAGAGGTGAATTGTATTCTCATGCTCATTGGGTCGAACCTGAACTGGCGGAATTACAGGACCAGGATTCATGGGGAGGCTCGAGTGGCCGGCCGGCGATTCAGAGGCTGCTGGCTTCCTGCCCGATCTGACCACGGCCATTAAATGTCGTCGGGCTCATTTGAAGTGCAAGGGAGTCTATACCTGTGAATTCATCGATCCGAGTCTCTTTGCGGGTTGCGAGCGTTATGAGCCAGATCCCGCAGCCACACAGGCACTTTGGAAGCATGAACTCGATGCAAATGAACGTGAAGCAGCCTTGGTCCCCGGGATAATATCACGGTGAGCTGATTGTTCAACTTGTTCTTTGGACCTTCAGCTTACTCCCTGGTCAAGTTTCTACAATCAAATCATGACGTCTAAATGCAAAGTCCAGTGTGAAGGGGTCCCAGTATTCAAACGCTTGTCAGGTGTACGGGTTTTCTTCCTCTATTCAACTTCATTCATTGATCAAACCCATGCAGGGAGCCGCATATGGAAAGCAGTTTTTTATCGGCTGTTCCAAATGGACTCACTCTGAAATTTGAGCATCGCTATCTCCCCATTCCCAATAATGTGGACGAAGACACTTTACGGATTGCTATGGAGAACGATGGCCGGTTGCCCACTACACCAACGGTGAATGAACTGTGTGCTCTCACGGTTCACCCGCGAATCGGAAAGCGCCTGAAAACGTGCCGTAGGTGGACTGATTATCTTTTATAATCAAACTGAGACCTGTAAATTTAGAGCCTACACGCATATTATCGATGGTCAAATAAAGTCTAGTCGACTTGTTCAGCGCAAATGCGAAGCCATGATGATCATTTTTACTCCAATTAACCCACCCCTCGCTTCCCGTCACAAAGCACTTGTAATTGTGCGAGAACCGCATAACCATCCAGCTCACCCGAAAACAAAGCCTAGCACGAGTGATCAGCATCGACTTGGGGAGGCCATCGCTGCAGCTGGTAGTCTTGGGTTGACAGTTAACAAATTGTTGAATGGTGGGCTCATCTACTGTTCTCACTTCAAGGTGCTGAGATTCTATATAGCCCCTTCGGCAACTCTCATCTACGGTGGAGAGCGTGTATCTACCAGCAGTCCTGCATATATGAACAGCCGGAAAGTCATGGACCTCATCAACAACAAAAAGAAGAAGGACCATCCTCAGGGAATGGGTTGGGCAGGTATTTCAGTCTCAATCCTGATTTCCTGCCGAGTTATGTAACTGTCAACACGTGTAGTTCACCACTTCACGAATGAAGCCTCACTCCTCCCCGTGGATCAATATCTCCACACTACGGATTTCTGATATCTGATCCTTCTCAGATCACAAGTGCGCGATAATGCAAAGGCCGCTGAACTGCTGCAAATCGAGCAGAAGGGTGTAATGCGGAAGCGATGGAATGGTGTTGGAGAACGTGAGAAGCTTTCAGCCCAGCGCAAGGTTTGGAGGATGCGGAAGTCCGCAGTTCGAACGGACCAGTTGACAAGCTTTGAGTCTCTTAAAGCAGAACGAACCGCAGGTGCTGAGGAGAACAAGGCTTCTCTTCAACGAGAGAAGATCTTTCAATCCGAGATAAAATCACTGCAAGACGACATGAAGCTCGACAGTCATCGCTCCGATCTTCGAGAGCAGATAAATATACTGCGCCGAGAGATTGAGGAGGAGAAGGATGCACGGCGGGCATGGAGGTTGCGTCAGACCGAAATTGACTCAGAGCTGGAGAGTCACTACGTTCCGACGTCGGCTAGCCAGACTTGCCGAAGTCTGGCCGGGTCTGGCTGGGTCTGGCTAGCCGATCAGACAGACCGTGTGCTGCCGTGTGCGGCCGGCTACGCACAGCCTGTGATCGGCTGACCAGACCCAGCCAGACCCGGGCGGACCTCGGCAGACTGAGGCTAGCCGACAGCGGAACGTAGTGAGTATTCGGAAGGGACCATTGGCTGGTGTGAGGATCAACGGAAGACGTCCTGCCGAGCGCCCGCTCAAGGAGGAACCTGCCCTTGGTATTCCTTTTTGTCGGCTTCCGGAGACGCTGCTAATTTCTCACCAGATACTGCATCTGAACCTGCCATCGAACCGCCTCAAATTTCAGTTGCACTTCAAGACATGTCCTCCAACAATTGTCAGTTGGGCTCCCAGGAAATAACCACTTTGTTCTGAAATATACTAGGTAATATTCAGGACGAAGCATTCACGGCTCCAAATTTCGGCTTGTTTACGGTTCCAACAGTCAATAATGGTAACATTTGTTAATTTTTGAGCGGGTCAAGAGTTGACTGGGAACAGTACTTTCCATCGATTCCCATGATTCACATCAAGGACTTGAAGCGAACTTTGGAGCGGCGGATTTCAATCTAACCTATGCCCCAGAATACGAAGGTTAGATAAAGTTATTGAGACAGAAACAAACATTGACCTATGACCAGGGCTGGCCAGTGGTTTCTATGATTCGATTGGAGGACTGGAATCTTCGATATCCAGCTGGGATAACACTCTTCCTGGTGAGCTACTCGATCCAACAATGGTCATCTGAAGTGAACCGAGCCCACAGCCAATTATGATTCAACTCTTACATTCCCACCTTACCTCTTGGACAGTACCGGATATCTTGGTTGTTTGATTCATTTCGGAGTCACTTCAACCTCTAAGGCACAAACAGATGACCCGAATTTCTCGAGCCCAACCTACCCAACCTACAACACTCGCATTTTCGGCACCTCACCAGATGTGCCTGAGTTCCGGAGGGATGCCAACATAAATGGCACTCAATTTGGCCCAGCAGTAGATGATGATGACCTTGGGAATCTACCCACACTGCCTATACCGTCTTCACCGTTCCCACACGAGTCACCTGCCATTTCCGCAGATACTGAAATCCGAGCTTCGAAGAAGAAGCGGCCGAGAGCACCCGAAGTCAATGAAGCTCTTATCATTGAGGGTTCTCGGCCACGAACCAGATCACGCCGAGCTCTTGGGGAGCAATAGATACCTCAGAGCTTGTATATATGTCAACACAATTAGATGTTCGCGCTGTTTCACGGTTGTTCCACTTGTCAAGTATTGCACGTGACCGTGTCTAGGATGCTTTCGTACACTATCCGGTCACCGGTGTCACAAGAGCCGTGCTGAGTGACCTCGGTTACAGTTCGGCACCATCAATTGGTGAGTACCATGCCGTGTTACGATCAAACGGCCAGTTCCACTCGGTTAAAATGACTCCCACACGGCACACACATTGGAGTGGGACTGAACAGTGGTGAGTGGGACTGGATGAGTCCCACTCCCACTAAAGTTGTATATACTCACTTGGTCCAATCTCGTCCGAGACTCCGAACTGTCATTTTACGGCATCTATTTTCAAGATCATTTGCCGTTTAAGACCTCTTTTACAAGGAAATAAATTAGTTTGATTACATAGACAGACAGAGAAGATATGGAAATGGGAGGGTAGCCAAAATTCTGGAAGGTTCTGACTAAAAATGAGACTGCAAACTCAAAGTTCTCAATTCTTCCTGGCAAAAGTGGCCCATCAGCACAACTTTCCTAATCTGGGGGAGTTGTCAAAGAGGTCTGTGTGCGATCGGGAATTCCCGCTTACCTCTTGGATCAACCAACAACGCCACACTCAGACTCACACTCGTCGGCTAGCACGGACAAGTTGCGCCAGTGTGGCGTGAGTGTTGTGCGAGTGTGACGCAGGCTTACGCCACTCTCAAACATTCCTTCTGCAGTGAGGCCGCTCGCTTATTTCGGCTCTCCACAAAGTCCAAAAACACTTATGTATTTATTTTATTCGAATGATTCCGGGGGCGGAAGGTCAATTGTTGATCAATGTACATAGAAATATGTACGCGGAAGTGAAGTGTACATTACTTAGAAAGAGGAAAAGTCAGACACACGTCCACACTTGTCTACCTGAACAATTCAACAGAAATTGCTAGTAGATGCGAGGCTTGGGTGAAAATAGATGAGAATTGATGTGACGGATGTAAATTTGAACAGGAAAGGAATTGTATACAGTTAGCATACATATAGCGGCGTACACGTAATACATAGTTATTCGTACTGTCTCGCAAATTCGCACCCAATGTGCACCCTCGTGTCTGCCCCCGGCCCTCCCGAGAAAAATCGCGCACATTTCAAGCACACCCAGATCCACGTCCGACGCGTTCCACCTCGAAGCACCGGCAAGCTGCCACCTTTCGTGTGCATCCTGCCGCGGCATGGTTCCCTGCCCTCAGAGTATGACCAGCACACTACAATGAGGGATGGATGTATCGAGGGATGGATGTACTCACTTTTTCCGCACAGCTGCTATGATGAGCTGAATGGGGCCAGCATGAGCTGGTCAGTAATAGCTGAACTGAGATGAAGCACAGACATACACCTTTGCGCTTCCATACAGTACTGGCTGGGTCCCAAAGACATTCCGCGTGGTCAGGGCGGGTGTAGGAGACTGAGTGCTGCCGGCGTCGATGACGGGTGCGGCGGGGAGGACGAGGGAGGAAGGAAGCAGCAAAACAAAATGGGAATCACTGACCAGCATTTGCGGATCGCGATGGTGGATCCCATGTAAGTGAGAATGGCGTGTTTCGTTCGACTCGTGCCACACTGGCGCAACTCGCGCAACTTAGCCGACGAGTGTGAGTGTGGGTGTGGCGTCGTTGATACATCCCCTCCTGGTAATTGCATTGGCAAGCAGTGTGGACACACCTTTTTGCACTGTGGAGCACCGGCCTCATCCTATTGAGAGTCCCCTTCTCTTCATCATGCTGAACGGCTGATTGTGCATGCCGGAGATTGGGTGTTATTCACGGTGGTGAGTGGGCGGGGAAGAAGAGGGAGGAAGCAAGCAACAAAAAATAGGATTAGATCGGCATTTGGTGCCAATCTTCAGCTCAAAACGGAATTATTATTTCATGTTTATGGGAGAATGCCGCTTCTTGTTCGACTTGCACCAGACTTGCACAACTCACGCTAAGGAAGAGATAGGTAGTCCGCTTGTGGACTGAGGGAGGCCAAGGTCGTGCGGGTGATGCCGCTGAGTCGTACAGGAGGAAATGCGATGGTGGGTGCAATGAGATCGAACTAAGCTTAAAGTAGTGAGTAGTACAAATGTAATGGGATACTTAGCTCAATCGGGGTTGGATTAACTCGGATTTGCTCGTAGATACTCAGGAAGATCGTGTATAGGTTGTGGGTGGTGGTGGTAAGACGGAAGTAAAGAACAAAGAAACGATGCCGTAAGATGTCGACATATATAGTACGCTGAGTCAAAACCAAGTATGTAAGAATGGCCATAGTAGCAAAGCAAAGCCGCAGCTAAAATCGAACCTCACCCAGCAATCCAGGTACTACACAAAGACGTATAGGGAGATATTCGCTGCCCCACTCAGCACCGAATGTGGGTGACCAGACCACTTCGGAATCAATCCCCGGCGTAGCCCGAGATGCCCGAGCTCCGGTTCAACTCATCGCGTTGGTGGTACATAGGAGGTAAAGTAAAGATTCTGCAGATAATGAAATATGTAAGTCAGTAGTGGTAAAATGAGAATAAAGGAGCGCGTGTAAGAACAAAACAAAATTTGATCACAGTGTGCTGGAATATTTGGTTGGAAAGTGGAACTGGCACGGGACTCAAGGGCGACATGTGGGACAGGTCACACTTCCACAACGCCACACTGGCGCACCTCGTCCACACCAGCCGACGAGTCTGAGTGTGGGTGTGGCGTCATTGACACATCCCCGACATAATGGCCCGCACACCATTTGGCGGGCGATGGGCATGGGGTCGAAATCAAATAAAAACTGAGCATCTGATTTGTTTCGGTGGGTGTACAGAGTATCCTAACCACTGAATGAATGATTTTAGGACCACAATAGAAAAAAATCCACTCACACCAGACACAAGCTACTGTACTTTCCCTTCAAATCGGTAGTCACACATCACATCAGGAAAAAAGCTCCTTCGGAAATTTGGAGGAAATTTGGAACCCACTTGAAAATTTGGCCATCTTGGTCGGATTGGTCGAAAGTGGGGAAATTTTGGGGAAAAGGGTCGAAATTCCCTGGAATCCCCAAGAAGTTTGGGGGTGACAGTACATGACACTACGCAAAAGTTGAGAAGAGCTGAAATCTGACATCAGTGTGGCAGTAGATGCATTCATTTAAGATATTGTAGCATAAATGTGACTTGTCGGGGAGCTGCTTGACGACTTCAGACAACGAATTCAAAATGCATAAGTCCCTAGCCGAGCGGGCCACTCATCCGAACCATTGGATCAGTCGATGAAACCATCACGTGAACATGCAGGAGGTTGGTTCATTCGGCTGTCACCGTCACTGTCGTCTTCTTTGTTCTTCCACTACCATCTTCTCGCTCCCCATTCCCTCAGCACCTTCGCTTTCCTCAACCCACAAGAAGATGTCGATCACTTCTCCCATCCCCAGCGCATCAGAACCGCCAACAAACACCGCTCAATGCTGGGCACGCAGTCGCCCCAAGCTATCATCACGAGACAAGTGGGTACCGTCTGTGTAATTTACTAGGAGGCTGACCTCCTCCCAGTTTCACATCCCACCGCCGCCGACGCATTGTGCGTGCACGCATCGGTGGATTCGGTGGCAACTGATGTGTCCGCATTACGTAGGCCCCTCAATTGCGTGCCTGCCTTCTTCTTACACCCCACTCGTCGCCGCAAATGTCCCAGCAGAGGTGTGCACTTTATCTATCTATATTATAGGTTTTGTTCTGACGTTGTCCCATTGAGCCCCGGGTCCCTCGAAGTCCACCCTGTTACGCAACGGGACAATCAGCCAGACTGTGCAGGGGCCTCGTCGTCGTACAAGCACCAGCAGCGCCTCCGCTGCGCACCTGCCTTCATTTGTCACTACCCCAGTACGCAGCGCTATGCAGGCCACCGACTTTGCTTGATGTTGTGGACAGAGTTCAACGGAGATTTCACCCCAGGCAGACATAAAAGTATGTTCGCTGATTGTGACTGCCCTCAATTAAGATGGCTGAATCCTAGGCTTCGCGTGGATCTCGGCAGCTTTACGCTGTTGTTCCACCAGCCGATCGCTGCACTGCAGATCCGGTACCCCTCGACAAACGAGTGGAAGTGGGTCAAGCCACGGCGGTCAGTTCGCAGCAGAGGACGCGGCAATCCTGCACTATACTGATGACTCAATATATCAATCTTGTCACCATCCAGTACTCGCTGGTGCTCAAGCGCGAGGGATACACGGAAAACAAGTATGAGAAGAGCGGGAACCACCTACATAAGGCAACACAGGTGCGCATGTTGGAGTAACAACCGAAACACCAATGCACTGCCTATTCGTCATGTGGTCACAATGTGACATTACACATCAGTGGCTTCTTTCTGACTCCTTCTGACTCATCTTCTGACTTGACTCATACGGACTCATACTGACTCTCCCTGACTCAGACAGAGTCATATTACGTTACCCTTATATCCGTATGACTCCCTTGTTTTGTATTTAAGCCGTAGCTTTTGAATCGAGACCTCTGCGCGTTTGCAGAGGGTCACTGTGCATCGGGCCGATTTCCAACAGCGCATCTATTTCTACTTGTCCTATTGCTCATCTTTTCCCATTCAGCCTCACCCCAACTCTCAAGTCCTGTGTGCTACGTCAGGAATCAGCAGGAGCGGAGGTGCTGGTATTTTGGACAAGGTACGCACCTCATTGTGTTCTTTTTCATTTCCTCTCCACCGCCTACGCCTCGTGTCTACGCCTCGTGTCTTGTGCCCAGTCCGCGCTTCCCGCCGTATGGTGCGCACATCAGGCACTGCGCGTCATCTGACTTGGACACTGCGCCGCTGTGGTCGGAGAATGCTCGGCGCCGAGTTAAGCAAGTGGCGTGTATTGCGACCACTTTGTGTTGACTCGCATGCGGCGGAATGCGGGGCGCGTGTGCAGATTCGACTCGAATTGTGCCACGTCGTAGGGCACAGACTGGCTGCATGTTAATTCGGTGCAGATGGTAGGTGAGCTCGAGCGGCGTGGCCCACCCCAAATGCAGCATAGGGTGTTCGTGTTCGCGCTCATCTGTCCCTGAAGCGCGCCATGGAGCCATGTTGTATAGAACTTGTTAGAATATGCTGCTATATACCTTCTAATACATTTCTGCCCAATTCTGTGAACCAAAATTTGAAGAAGTGCCGGGAAATCGCAAGGAAAACAGAGGAAAAATTTGTTCGTTTTGGGGGAAATTTAGTTTCAAGGTTGCAAAAGAGGAAATTGTCCCAACCTAACTAATCTGGCCGGTTTGGACCTTTTTTGTCGGAAATCGGGGAGAAAATGGGCATATTCCCAAAGGAGGTTTTTCCTGATGCATGCACCCCCCTGTCGCGAACTTTGGTCAAGGTCACGCGTCACTCAGGCCTCTGTCGAACCTCCAAGCAGTCACGCAGGTCCCTAACCTACCCAAAAGTGCGGGGGGGACGAAATTTTCGGTTTGAATGTCGAAATTTTCGAGGTGTCACGCCAAAATTCGGCGGCTGCCGAAATGTCGAAAAGGTAAAATGGGTCACGTGTCACACTCCCTGTCGATTTGAACGAAAAAGTACAGTATTCCGGTGACAGAATGGCTTATGATCACGTAAGACATGTGCAGCACGCATGATGTGGCAAAGATTGAGAATGAAGTAGTTGTAGATTGTGAGAAGTGGATGAAATAGATATGTTTTGGACAACCTCATCGGTGAGATTCCAGTATTTTAGCTACATGCCGCCATTACACCCACTTTGATCGTATCAGGCAGAATGGCTTGTGCAAGCCACTTCTTTTGCGATGAGGAAAAATGCTCCCACAGCAATTGCTGCGCTCACAGTGACTCTGGACCATCGGAATACATGTTTTATTCCCCGTTTCATGGACTAATTAGTTGTTTGCAGGTTCAACTCAATTACTTAGACAGGCATTGAAGGTTGGAATATACCGAGGCAGGGCCTCTCGAATGTGTTACTTGATAGGAACTTATTCCGCGAGAAAACTAGGAGGATTTGAACCAATGTCGTGAAGACATCCATGTGGTTGAAAAATGAACCAAGTTCTATACCGGTGTAGGGATTTCTTTGACTTGTGGAAATGTCTCCGGGTATTTCTAACGTCGATGGACACTCCAGAGAAGGATATATTGGTGGGACTTCACAAGTCTGCCAGCTTACATGCCGGATTGACTGAGTTCATCATTGGTGGCAATGAATACAGGTCTTGCCGGGAATAGATAAATTCCATGAAAGTTGTTGTGCCCTTCTGGCAATGCATAGCAGTTCATGTACCATAGCAGCTCTGACGACCTACCGGACGTGCGGGAAGCGCAAGCCACATTCCTATTTTGGCTGATGCTAAGCCGACAAAATGGCTTGCAAGCCATTTCTGCCAGGCGCCCGAAACAAGTGACTTGGCACGGGCACAAGCGACTTTTGCAAGCCAAAAGTGAACTCTCTTGGAAAATGTAAGGGCAATGCCAGATTATATAGCACTCATCTGATTGTCAGTTGTTCTGCAACCTGTTGAGGCTGATTCCCTGGGGGTATCAGTGCCCCTCGCTCTCGCGCCCGCTGCCTTCAAGCCCGAATCACACCCCGCCCCCTCCTCCCAAGTAACCCCAGACTGACAGCTTTTACAATTTGAAATGCATGGCACAGGACAAGTACTCCTACTTGACCTATGGCCTTGTTAACACCATTGATTGTAAGCCGGGCAACCGTTCACATTGAGCCGTTCTTCATTCAAACATTCTGTCTCGTGGATTGCGAGGTCATGTGTGACTCTGTCGCCGGATGTGTCTTCATCAACAGTGAGTTGAATTATCACATACATTAACAGAACCCATCTCTGAGAATCTCTACTAATTTCGCTGCTTAACCCTCTTATTTTCAAAATTCAACCAAAGGCTGCCATGGAGGGTAAATTTCAAATGAAGTGAGTGACAATGTGGTTCAGAATCGCGAATGTGATTTAGATTTGAGGGATAAAGGGAATTCTGGTACGTGTTACACAGCTCGGATAGTTATTAGTCCCTTAGAGTAACTCAGAAAAGGTCCTATTTATATTCAATTATTGACAGTAGCCTGCACAGGGGAACAGTTACTGTCAATAAGCTCAAATCAAAGGACAAGACGTACCTTCTGGAGCGCGACAGATGTCTGGGTGAGCAAACGACTGTTTGCAGTCGCCCCTGTCTGCAAGGTGATGGAACTTTTGCCAAGCACGACACCCTCAATGTGTGAGCCGGCGGCGGCGGTGACGGAGCCACTGACGACCCAGACGATGTTACTCGCGAGTGCGCCGCCCGCGAGAGTCATCTGTTTGCCGGCGGCGATGGTGAGGGTGCCGGCTACTTGGAAGATCCAGGCTTTAGAGAAAGTTCATCAGTAAGCCGTCTCAATAGCAAGTAGTAGTACGGGAAACTCACTGTCGGTAGCGCCGCCAGTGATGGTGATATCGCTGCCAATACTGACTCCTGTGGTCCATTTGTATAGCCCAGGTGCGAGGATGAGACCGCCGATGGCACCTGACACAACGTAAACCGAATGATCAGAAAAACACAGGTTATAAAGGCTCACCGGTAGCCAGATTGCTGAAATTGGGATTTACGCGGCCAGTCGCGTCGGTGAAAGCAGTACCCATATCACTGATTGCAGCGGTGAGAGTCGCAGGGGTGGGGACGGCATAGGAAGCTGCGAAGAGGTGTCCGACGACTTGTGCGGATGTAGAGAATTGTCCGGTGGAGTCAACGGTGAGTGAGAATCCTGTGAGACCGGTGGCTGCGATTGGGCTGACTGCTACGTTTCCAGCTGCAAAGGTTGTCGTCAGAGCTGGAATGAGAATATAGAGACAGCGAGGACATACTAATTATCGACGGCGGTACTGTTGAAACGCCAGTTTCTGCGAGGACGGCAAAGTTCGCCGCGGTGCGCAGATTGACTGCAGCAGGGCCGACGGCAGAAACACCGCTCAGCGCCGTCTGTGTACCCATTAATTGGGCTGAAGAAGCATACAAATTCGCGGCAAACGTACCAAGAAAGAGATGATGAGCGCGCTTAAGATCATGATTACTAGGGGAATGAAAGGTCTGGAGTGTTGGGTGGATGAGGGAGTGAACTGAAGAATCTAGACATATCTTGAGGGTTTAAATACGTTTTCGAGACTAGCCATCCCGCACGGGCCCTCACATTGAACGTCATCATAGAACTAGTTAGGCGCGCCAATGCGCGGGTCGTACCATTTTTCGAGCATCGTCATACGTCTAGAGATAGTTTTCACGGAAGTTCCATGACAAGCGGACGCATCCTGTGTGTTGTTGAGACAAAAAGCAGTGGCGAACTCTTTATTTATTTCGGCGACCATCCATTTTTCATGCTGTACGTGCCGTGAGTATAATGTACGGGAGCACAGCGGGTAAGCGGTTGCAGGTGGCCTGAAGGGCAGACGAAGAACTTTCTCGTCGTCGGGCGAGGTGAGCAGCAAGCAGATCACGACGCCAGAAGTTCGGCTATATGTGCTGTCTGCGTGCCACGTTTTGACAGACGGAATGGTGATAGAAAGAGGTGTCATCGGAACACGATCAAGGGCCAGAGGATGGCCCAGGCGCGCTTCCATATGTCTCATGACGCGCCAAGATTCGATTTGCCCGTCTGAAGTCGGTTCCAAGGGGGATTTTGGAGGTAGGCTTTGGGCAGAGTCGGTGAAAGTGGCTGACTTCGTCCGAAGATTGTCTCGCCAGAGATTAACGGGCGCACTGAGGCCTCGAGCTCACTCATGGACTCCCCCTGGGATCTGTTCATATCTCCAGCAAAGAGCATGAGAATGTAAATAACTTGAGACTAAACGATGCGAGATGATCTGGCCTTCTGTCTCTTCAGCAGCTCAACTCCGTCTTCTGTCTGTCCGGCTTTCTGGTTCTCATAAAGAAACGGTAGATCTGAATTATGCGTCCATGATTGCTCTAGCGCTCGTCATAGATCTCCCGAAAAGAGAAATAAGGTTGGCCTAGTTCCGAGTAATGTTGCTGATCACCTCTTTGGTCACAAATTTTGGTTGTGCTGCTGGCCGCTTAGTCACTCCCGGCTGCGACTAGGCCACTTTTTTCAAGCTATAACCCATGCGTCCTATTTTTCAAATCTCTCATTGTCTCCCTCATTGTTTCGGTCCCGGCCAGGGCGATCACGATGATGTCCGAGCGGCGGATGTCGAGATCACCTTCTGTTCACCATACATCCTGTCCAACAGGTTCCCGCCGAGATGGCATGACGTAGTCGTGGCACCCATTCATCTTTTTCTACGGACAGAGGTTATTTGACAGGTTGGACGGAACTCCGGATCCGTTGGCCTCATACATTTTGACCGGCCTGCTCTAGACGTTTTGCCCTCTGCCGTGTTCATGGTCTGCAGCGATCCCCCCGTTTCTCTCGCTTCCTCATAGTTGCTTGCTTATGACTACGATGCTCCGAACGGTTCCAATCATGATAGTGACTAGATCAGAACTGCTCGCTGTGGCTAAACTCCTGGATTCTGCGAGTATTTTCCGTCCCTGATGCTGCCTTCGACTCACTTCCTTCCGCCTGTCATGACGGAAGGGTGGTTGGACTGAGGCCAGGCTCGGTGTCATAACCCTATGACGAAGTCCTGTCTCCTGAAAATGTATATAAACCCACCGGTCAGTATGTTTTCCTCAGCTTCAGCCCACCTCCTTCGAATACACCAACTCACCATCTCCTTGCCGCAGAATCATGATTTCGACGTCCTCCACACTCTATTTCTTGGTACTTGCTCGCATCTCAGAGAATGCGACACCTACTAACATTTTCTGCTCAGACGGTACTAGGCAGCGTCGTTGCTTTAGGTCCCGCAGCCGTCAACCTCCGCACCGCAGCAAACTACGCAATCCTTGCCAAAGCTGGGGTTTCGACGCTTCCGCCTTCTGTGATCAGTACGTCTTTCAGGTTTAGAACAAACAGACACCAGACCATCAAAACATTCCCTTCAGCTGGAAATGTCGCTGTTAGCCCAATTTCAGCCCTTGGTCTAACCAACTTCTCTCTCGCCCTCGACGGGACCGGTCAATTTTCTACCTCTACTCAGGTTGTTGGAAAAGTTTTCGCCGCGTCTTATGCCCCAACAACCCCTGCGACGCTCTCGGTCGCCGTTGGCGACATGGGCACTGCATTCACCGACGCGACTGGTCGGGTGAGCCCAAATTTCATGAATCTTGGCAGTGGTGAGTTGATAGCATGCGATATATTATAATCCCGCTTCCGTCTAATTGATTCTTAGGTGCTATCGGAGGTCTTGTCCTAACGCCAGGATTGTACAAGTGGACCAGCGCTGTTACCATTGGAAGCAATGTCACCATTACCGGTGGCGCAGCGGATAGTGAGCTCTCCGACTTTATTCAAGCCGTCAACTCGGCCAACTAGCTGTCCTTTTTTTAGCATGGATTTTTCAGGTTACGGGTACGCTCTCGATCGGCGCGGGCCAAAAAGTTGTCCTCGCCGGTGGTGCACTTTCCAGTAACATTGTCTGGGTTGTGACGGGCGCCGTCAGTGCCGCAGCCGGTGCGCACCTCGAGGGTGTGATCCTTGGGCAAACATCTATTACCTTGCTCACGGGGGCAACGGCCAACAGCCGACTTCTGGCGCAGACTTCTGTCGTGCTCCAAAAGGTATGTGTGCTCTTTTTACTCTGTAAGCGTGTTGTTGATTTGCCTCTAGGCTACTGTCACCAATTAAATTATTGTTCGTTATTATCACGATTTGCGGGTCCTTTGTGTCATAGGTTGTACGGAAGAACAGACAGTCAGATATACCACCATTTATGTATTTAGTTGACCACGAAATTCGAAACGGGAACTGGATAAATTTCGGGACGGAAACAAATTTTTGCAAGACGGTCAGAAACCTTCTCAGAATGAGGATTTTGCGAGATTCTACGAAAATCGGAAGAGTGGGTACTTGGTCGTATCTCAATCAGCTCGAATCCCGGTAACGAATAGTGGCGAAGCTTTTTAACCGAGCTCTGAGGGATATCCAAGTTGAACACACCCTGGATCAAAACGTAAACCTTCGGCAGACGAAGCCGATATCCAGTTCCAATCCTTGCTCCGCCATCAGCCGACTATCGGAGCTCAAAGTTCACCGCGAGCGCTCTCGAGGGTATATCTGTCACTTGCAGTCGTTAATGTCGTCTCTAGGCCACTGACCAACTAAATTATCTCTATCATCCGGTGCTTGTTCCGCGTATGGAACGAGAAGAGACAGTCAGATATCGCATCTACTACTAGTAAGTTAGTCAGGCAACAAAAAGTTTAACACGTGAACGGAATGATTTGAGGGAAGAAAAGTGTTTGAAAAGGCGGTCAGAAAACTTCTAAGACTCAGAGCTTTAAATTTTTGAGCAGTCCGAAATTAGAAGCATCGATACGGGACCCACAGGATCGAGTTTCAAGGCATCCGAAGAACATACGTTGCGGCGAATACAAAAGAAACATACAAAATGGCTATGCCTATGATCTCGGGAGTCGGAAAATGCAGTCCCAATTTCACAGCGTTTTGAATGGAACTAGTCGCGGCATGGCTTCGCGCCAACCGAAAGAGGAATAATCACTTCGAGTTGAAAATCAGACATCTGAATGTTTACAAGACTTGGCCTTTCAAGACGATTAGCCTCAACGTTTGAGATGCCCCCGTGAAATTCTCTAGTATTTAAAGCTCTCCAAGATTGTCTCAAAACTTCAATGCTCAAGTGACTTCAAAACTCATATCGCCTTCGCTTCGGGGTTCCAAACGGCTTAAAATCTCAAGAGTGCCTTCCGTTGGGTTGTGCATGAATAGATAGTTTGATAGGATCCATGTTGCATATACGTGTTTGAATTCAATATTCTGTGGGCTCATTTTGGTCGGATTCTGCGGTAAATAGGGAAGGCAATGTGACGACAACCTTGCAAAATGAAGGTAAATTATCACTAATTTATTTCCAACGTCACTAGAAAGCTAACGCAACTAACGTAACGTATTAGGCCCGATTACCGTGAAATTCTGGGTAATCCGACCATATTAGTAAAGAAGGTCTTTCCTGATGAGGGCCGGTAAGCGGCTTGTCACTTCCTGCGTACCGGCGGCACTGACTCGCGGTTGCAGATGTACAGTGTGCTACTTACATTCAAGGATTATCCTGATTGCAAGAAAGGGCATCTGTGTATCATATTTAGTTGAAGAATCTTGATTTGACTGACAGAGAATACTGCAATCCAAAAGGCTGAGCGGTGACAGCCCCTCGGACAGATCTACGTCATAAGATTTTCTTCTTCCCGCCCAGCAGTTTCTATCGAGTTTCTGTGAAGCCAAAAAACGAGGCTGAGGCTGGCATGGCAGTCGATGCCAGGATGGCGCAGGGCAAATGACATCAGTTCCTGGTACCATTGGTCTCCTTATTCAAAAGTACTCATGGACGAAATGTGTGTCCACTCCTAAGTATTACTGCCCGTGACCTTACTGATATACGCCGCAGGCTGAACATTCTCCTACTATGATAGACAACATGAGAACTATGGGGGTCTATGAGTGTCTATAGATTTGACCCCCCTTCCCACCTTTCTATGGGGTTGGCCAATCTGCTATGGCCACTATGTCTTCTATGTCTTCTATGTGGCGTTATCTGGAGCTATGCGGCAACTTTGTGTTTTCCTGATGGGCCTCTTGGTACGTTACCGCGACCAGTAGATTCCACTCGAGTCTCTTCAACGTGTCCATCGGCCAAGTGCTCAACGGCTCCCTGTCACTCTTTGCGCAACACAGGTCCACCTGCGACTACAGCAGCGAATTCATCGGCATCCCGGGCACCTTGTTCATGATGAACAACGGGCCGCTCCTCCCGGGCGTCTCGGAAATGCTGGAGACATACGGAGCCACCAGGAAGAGTGACTATCCCACCGGAAGGACCGTTTTCTCGAACATCGATCTCAAGCTGACGAGCGGGGCGGCACCTAGTTTCGTGTGGAATATCACCGACGATGCTGCGGATGGGCATACGGCTCAGGTTAATGTCGCTGGGGCGACGAATGGGGAGGTTACGATTGTTTATTAGTTGACCTTTGACCGTGTAGGTTCTGTAACGGAGCGCTTCCCCACGCTCAGTACTTGATCGAGTACACCATGTTTATTATCTTTACTTCCCCTGTACTCAACACTATCTTTTACCGCCTTACGGACTATACCTTGCACTCATCACATCATTCCTTACCTCCATTCCTCAGTACTTACATAGCCGTAAGATCGTAGTATAATACCCACATAGTTAGGCTCTCGGTCAATTCTATCCTTACGCTAATTATCTTGTCGGTTCGACCACCCGTTCCCGTGTGCCCAGAACAGCCCCAGCTCCTCGTCACAGGTTCGCCACACTGCAACGAATGAAACGAGATTCCCGTGAATGTTGTTGTTTTTTGGTAAGAATCCGAAGTTTTTAAACCATCGAAAGTCTGTTCGTATCCGATTGTTTCGGCGGGAAATCTGATCATGGATGGCGAACGAGAGTCTAGAAATAACGCGCAGTCAAAGTTGAACAGGGAAGAAATGACGTCGCGAGGATCGAGGATCGATGATCGCTGATCGGTCTTTCGGCCGACTTTTGCTCTTCTCCCTCGACATCGATGGACGCCTTTGACCCAATTGCCCGCATTGCGTGGCCGAACACGTCCATGGGACGCTCAAGAGCGACGCACCGCCTGCTCCCTGCCGCCGGCATATCTTGTCAGACCCCCAGGAAACCCTCCGCAAAAAGCTCACGCAGTGCCAATATTGCTTCAAGTCGAAGGGCCCCGATGTAGTTCTTCAACGGTGTGGCGGATGTGAGATTGAGTTATATTGTGTGCGAGATCCCATCCGCGCATCGCACCCACCGTTCACGTCGCGAATTCCAGAGCCAACCCTGCCAACGCGCCGCATGGAGGACGCACAAGCCGAAGTGCGCTATTAACCGCGCGCAGAACCAACGCATCGGCGCCACAGGCGCGAACTTGCTCAAAAGCCTGCGCACCTTCACGGGTAAGCACCGGCCTACCATCTCCGAGGTGGGGGTGCGCGCGCTCGGCGTCCTCGGTGACCCCACTCGCGCAGAGCGCGACGTTCTGCTTATCGCCCTGAGCCCTCCGCCCGCGGCTGGACTCGCAGCGCGTCGAAACGGTGTTTTGGGTGACGGCGGCGAGCGTCGTTCCTCTTTCGTACTTTCCCACCGCGGACGAGATGCGGGGGCAGCTCACGCTTGCGGCAGACGCCAACCGACGGTCGGGGATGGCCAGCGCGCTTTTTGTGGTCTTGGTGGACACGGGGAGCGGGATCACGAATGTTGTGCCGGTTGGATTTCCCGAGGGGCCAGACAATTTGGACGTGGGAGGAGTTTTTGAAGAGGAGGCTCAATGCGGGTCTTGTACTGTGACGGCCTGTCCAAGTATGCAGTGCGTATGGATCAAATCCCCCCAGCTGCTGATAATTCTTCACTTTCACGTACCGGGTCCTCGAACTCTGAGCGCTATGTTTTTAACCCACAGCCTTATTATCCCTCGATATCCGGATCTTGCGGCGGCTTCTCAGCCGTTTTGGTCTCGCCAAGCAGCCTTTTAATTGCCTTGGTCGCATCACTTTCCTCTCGGCTTTGCGTTTCCTCAATAGCTTCCCGATTTCCATCCAGATATCTGCCGGACCAAGTATAGATTCGTCGTTTCTTGCCGAATTGGTGCTCTGCGAGAGGCCGACGATATAACCGGGCCACAAGAAGGACAGGGCTCGTCCTTCTTCACGAGTCTCGCAACGTATTTTGTTCTATTTTGTCTATGCAGTGGGGCCCTTATCGAGAGGATACACAATTCATAGAATCTCATTCGCCCATCAATGCGTCAATGCCAACAATCCATCAATCGCCTCTTGTTCCTGACCACCACAGCCCGCAGCACCCACGGGACTCGAATATCCTCAAACTTTGCACACATCTCGAGCGGTTTCAATGCGAGACCATTCCCTCCGATGAGCCTGTTGCTGCCATTCCACGAACGATCTAAGTATTGGCAGTTACCAACACAACCCCGGACCCCGCCCTCGTTGCACGTGTGTGGCCGTCCCTCGATTCTGCCGCACCGCCGTCTTATATGTCTGCCGCGTATTTAACGGAGCAGCTTGGCTCGTTTCCGTGTTCCGCTGGATGGGATCAACGGCTCATCCTATTTTTGCTGAGTTGCGTGAACGTTGCAGCAGCCTAGGAATTGACCTCCGCTCTGACTCTGTGCGTTGTTCATGCCTGATTATTTATTCCCCCGCTGAAACATACCTCAAATCTCCAGGATAAAGTTGATCTCAGCGACGATGAAGCCCAGTTCTCGTTACGCCGTCAGATGTTGCAACTCTAGGGCGGTCGCCGTTACGGACCAACCCCAGTTTCTGGTTCTATGCGGATGCAAATTTGGTATTCACCTATATTGTAGAACAAATTATTGTTTCCTCATTTCTAACGTATATTGCGGTTTCGCATCCTAGAATCCTCCAATCGATGTTCGTCATCGAAAGATTGTTCCACCTGGTACAGTACAAATTTCGTCTGCGGGTATATAAGTACCCCAGTTGAACTTTTTTCGAGCGTTACAAGTCAGGCCCGGCTCCAGTACCTTTCATCTGTATTAGTATCAGGAGCGGAATGGCTCGGCGACGTGACCCCCGTCGCTCGGTTCTGAACATCACAGTACCCATGAACCAATTCAACCAAATCTTAACTTCACTCGCAATCCCCTACTAGGTACAATCGATCTCCAAGTACAATTCACAACCGAAAGGTAAGTAAATAACAGAAGAAGGTTTCCAGACACTGATTTTCCATCCCGATATCCGTGCGGTGGTGGAACCTTCGAACCCGCCACCTTTGAGCCGCATAGCCTAGTACTTCTTGCAATACCCATTCGAGTTGGTGATGTAGTCGATGCTGCCGTCGGGCTGGCTCTGCTCTCCGCAGTTATCGGCAGATGCGGCGGTGAGGCACTTGGAGAAAAGCGCGCAGGTGAGCTGAGGACTGCCATTCTGCAAGTACAGGAAATTGTCAGCGAGGGCTCGTTGATTCGTAGACGGTTCCCCGCACCTTTCCATTGACGTCGTGATAGGCTGGAGACAGAGATGAGTTGCGTTAATGTATGCGATAATTCAACTCACTGTTGATGAAGACGCATCCGGCGACAGAGTCGCACATGGCCTCACAATCTATGAGACAGAATGTTTGAATGAAGAACAGCTCGATGCGAAAAGTCGCCCGGCTTACATTCGACGGTGTCAACGAGGCCGTAGGTCAAGTAGGAGTAGTCGTCCTGCGCCGCGCATTTCAAGTCGTAAAAGCCGTCAGTCTGGGGGTACTTGGGAGGAGGGGGCGGGGTGTGAGGCGGGCTGGGGGGCGGCGGGGGCGGGAGCGAGGGGCACTGATAGCCCCAGGGGATCAGCTTCAACAGGTCGCAGAACAACTGATAATCGGATGAGTGCTGTTTAATCCACAAACTGGCATTGCCTTACGTTGTCCAAGAGGCAAGGGATACCTTGGGGCGGGGATCCTTTGCCGTAGTACCAGCCAGGGTGGTGACCCGCCTTCCATGGGGGGGTGGGCGCGCCGTAGTAGTTCTTCGCAGTGAGAGACCCTGCACTCGCGATGGAAGCGGTGCTGAAGTTCGAAGTAGCCGCGGCGCCGGTGGCGGCGACAACGAGGGCAGGGAGGACGGTGCTGAAGCGCATGTCGATCTCGAGGAAGTAGTACTGTGAGTGAGTCTACAGGGGTGGACGCACAATTATTGGGGGCATTCACGCGGGCTTTTATAGCTTTAACGAGCACCCAGGCCATTCCCCAAAACCATGTCTAACAGGCATCGTGTTCGGCAAGTGGAAACCAATTTCGCGAGAAGGCCCTACAAAGGAGATAATGCCCCGGAATGATGGAGAAACGTAAAACTACCTTCTGTTGAGTTGAGTTCACATATGCATGGTCGTAATCTGTTCCCGGCCATGATATCCGCCGTGACGTTGATTGATTCAGAGGGTGAAAATTAAAGTAAGTCCATAATATCAATATCCTACTGGATCCTGCGGCGAATCACACCGCTAGTAACCGCCACAGAGATGGAAACGGCCACACAGAAAGAAGGTAAAATCAATGTTCAATTATACTTGATAGTGATCAACTAGGGTGTGGGTCAACACACCAAGGATATCGTACTCCCGCAGGGGTGAGATGCTACCTGGATGTCGATGGCTGACATTCTCAATGCTGTGGAAGTTGGCCGGCAGCATTTCAGTCACCAACTATAGTGCTTTTGATTTCGAAAGCCGTTCAACACGGGAAATTAAATGAGAATGCTCAACTCCTGGGAAGGTGCCCGGCGACACATTTCTGTTTGACTATAATAACGTACGAGTTGGCACATGTTGAAACATCTGTCTGGGAGAGACTCCCATTGGACGGACATTTGTGAGTTAGAATTGGCGGTGAACCACTGCGAAAATACGCCGCTCTCTCATCAAAGATTGGCTGTATGGGCTGCAGGGTCGGTGGAATCAACACATGTACAATGTCGTTATGGCATATGTCGATGACATTGGCAGGAGGATGAGTGTTTCAATATCTCTGAGTCAGGCAATTTCAGGACCCCTAGACTTGGCATGGTAACTAATCTCCTATGGCACGACTCGGCTGCTCAATGTCAGTTGAATCTATAGCGAGCGACGGGGAATTTGCGGTCTGCTGGGAGAATTTTATTCCTGAACGCTGCGGCACACCAAGTCGTTGACGGTTTGGTAAGAAATTCCGTAGAGTGTCCATCGGTAGGGTTCACCTGTCCATTGTCGGAAGCAAGAACAGCATGGCGTGAATTATTTTCAGCACGGTCCTGCACTGCCGATGCATTAAAACGGTCGAGATGCCGTGCCGTGCCGAATCATGACCGGCCTGTAGTCGTCCGATTGGCTAGCTGAACGAGCGGCACCATCGGCATCATTGGATCGTAGTTCAATGCCGGCATTCAGCGTCACTTGCGCTTGAGCCCTTGGGAATGGTTTCGGCTGTATTTCCGAGGAGTCCCAAAATACCTGAACATCCATCAGTACTTAATACTTACCCCTGGCAAGAGACATTTGTGCCGTGCCATGCCATTACAGCACTGGCCCGCCGCATCGTTTCAGCCGCGCGTCACATGTGCCGGTCTAACCTTAATCATCTTTCAAGTCGATGCAGCACTAAGCTGGCCAGTTTAAAACTGCGATGTATATCTCAGTGGTGGCGACGTATGTAAGTCAACTAGTCATCGGATGTCATGGTTGTGTCTGTCGGGCACTATGTACCTGACGTGCTAAAGCTCTTGCATACCAACGTCGAGGCATGCCCGGAAGGGAACGTGGTGAAACTCGAAGCCCAGAGTGGCCTTGAGCTCCTCGTGAAATACAGAATATCCCCACTACCTTTAGGTATGGCTCTTAGGGCGCCCCATCAATGCGCTTTTTCGCAGTGGATCACATTTGGGTCATTTCTTTTTCTTCTCGCGTAAGCACTTGTTCTCCCCGCCGAAGATCCTCGGGCCGGGACTTCGCCGAGGCATGCTACTCGCCAAAGTTCTATCTTCCCTAGTCCTTCCCATCAAGCTGGAGCGCGCGGTTGTTGAAATCGCAGCTGTTGAAATCGCGGCCGGGCTGCAGACGAGTAAGTACTCTTTTTCTATTTTGCTGATGTACTAGGTTCCATGGGCTATTTGATGGGCATGATCCGTGTCGCACCCAGACCTTCCCGAATCGAGCCACGCATGACCGTGCGCGCCTAAATCCCAAATGCCAACAGAGACGAGGTGTAGGGAGTGGTGCCAGCACAAGATTCGAGAATATTGCCTTGTAGTTTGCGTTCCGCTGTGTATACCATTTAACCACTTTTGCTGACGGGTGACAAGATGCACAGTATTACCACGAAAGTATTTCATATCAATTTAACCCTCGGAGCAAACAATTAATGAAATTCAAAACCAAAACGCGCTGGAATAGTAAACTCCGGCCAGACGCTCACCGGTAAGTCATGAGCGGTTTCGGTGATTGTTTCAAATTCACGCTTGACTGCGAGTTTCCTAAGAAAGACGTACCTTTCTTCGTAGTGATCTTGACCCTGGTCCAGGAGAACTGCTAGCTTCAAGGGCTAAATTATGTAAAACGGTATTCAATCAAGTTTGAAACACTGGCAAGGATCTTGTGTACAGCAGGCGTTCCTGGTACACGGGATTTTTATCATCCCTGAGCGAGGGGCTGAATGGTATAAAAAGCGGCTACTTCATGCATCGAGACTACATTGACTTTACTCTACCCACTCTGGTCAAGATGAAATTCTTTAACAAGGCAAGTAGCCTCAAATCCTGCGCTGCTGTCGCTCCTCATACCTTCCAGCTCGTGGCTATGCTTTTCGTCGCAGTCGTTGCCGCCGTTCCTACGGAGATGTTGAAGCGCGAGGTAGAATCATGCACTTCAAAAGCAAAAGGAATTCCAGTATACTGACACATTGGCAGCCCGGCAGTTCCCTTGAATCGGAGGCCAGGGGCGTTGTTCATTGTAATGCCATCTGTAAGCCTGTTGATTGCGTAAGTGCTATAATGCTTTGTACACTATATTCGGGCTAACCAGGGCCTACTGCAGGGAAACCGTCCCGTCACGGCTCGTGACTGCTTCGGCAACCCCTGTGCTTGTGGGCCTTACTAAGTTCATTGTCTGCACATTGCGTTGCCGTTTCTTTTGTATATTACTTCAGCCTTCCCTGAAATGTCACGATATGCCAGCCAGCCATATGTCTACAACCCTTTGTGTGTGAAGCGAAGCGCAATGTAGAAGCGAAAACTCCACGGTGTTCGAAACCTTAGACGATATCGATTGCCCCGGTTTTTTGGACCGAAGATCTACTCCATATAATGTCCTTGTGTACAAAAGGAATATTGTCAAAAGACTTGCTGCTGGGGGGGATATATTATACTTGTGTGGTCCAAATGCCTGAACAACGAGTTTACCGAAAACAAACAAGCAGGTGTGTAAGGGTGGTTATCCTCACATAAAAGCTACAAGATGCTAACGGAGCACACTTATTCCAGGGGATCGATGGCTGCTAGACGCTGGCATCCGGGGGACTGACCGGCCGTAGAATGGCTGGACGTCCGGGCATATGCGACGCGACTTCTTTTGACCATCATTTGCCACACAGGTTCCAGCACATGTGGCATGTTGGAGTATATCAAGGCTGCTACTAGTAGGCCTCAGAAAGGTATTTTCAGGGTCGAGGAGAACAAATACAGGAATCTCGAACACTAAATGCTGTGGATGAGGTCGATCGAATGCTTTTAAACTGGTTCGCTTTACGCTATTTGGCCAAATTTAGGCCTTCTGAAAGGATTAATCTCGTTCTACCATAATCAATGTTCTTGCAGGGAGACGACCTCGTCGGCTATTTTGTTCCGGGAAGTCCAGCTCTTGATACTCTTTGGGATTTGCCCCGAAACTACTGGACCGAAAATACGACCAAACAACCAACATCCGTGGAGCTCCGAAGATCGTGGAGAGGCTGGAGGGCCTTCAGTTCGAACAACAAAAATATCCTCCATTGCAGACGAGGATGCTACTTTCACTTCTAATTTATCGGTCTTTGCATAGTCTCTCGCAGACAGACACTTCAATATTTTCTGACCTTGTACCTCGATATATTGAAGTCTTTGCCTGTCAAGACGGACTTGTTTGTAGTCTTGATGAAAATCGGACAGCGGGATTACGACCGTTGCGCCGGTGGGATTTCCTGAGGGGCCGGGCGATTTGGAGCTGCTGTCGACTACGTGGGAGGAATGGTTGAAAAGGAGGCTCAATGCCGGTCTCGTAGTCTAACGGCTTGCGCTGAGTAGTGCATATGGATTACATTTCTACCGTCAATGATAACTGGGCATGTTCCACACCGGGTCTTCGAACTCTAGGCTCTAATAGTACGTCTTTACCAAGACCTGCTGCTCAACATGTCCGAAGAGATCTTGCGGCACCTCAGTCTCGCGAAACAACGTTGCAATTATCTTGACTGGATCACTTACTGAGGAATGGCTCAGCCCGACCGCCCACCGTGCACATTTCAGGCAAACTTGAAAGAAATCTAGAAATCCGGGGTTCATCCCCAGGAGGGACCCCAAGTCCATCCAACCAAGCGGAGGATGGGATACAGAGCGATAGGTAGGTGAGTCCAAGTACCAAATTTTTATCTACCGAATACTGACCAGCTTCCCACGGTTGGCCCAACGCTCACTCAGCCCCCATATACCTATAAATCCGAGCTACGTGTCTCCCAATTTAATTCGGCCTAGCATCTACTCCGTGTATCAGGCAGTATCACTAGAGGCCAGACCGATTTCCCGAAACATTGAACCTGGCCCCAATCGCCCGCATTGGCGTTGAGGAACGCATCTAAGGAGAACTTGAAAGAAATCTCAACTTCGCCCACAATTCATCAACCGAAAACGTAGGTAGTATTCAACCCCAGTACATTCAAACCAACACTAGATAACGAAAGAAAACCCAATTCCAGGCACTCCAAGTCCGTTGATTGTCCATCCGGGTATATATCCTTGCGATGGTTCGATTCGCTCACCGAACCTTCGGACTGACCAATTTTTTGGTTGCCTAGTAGTTCTTGCAATACCCAGCGGAGTCGGTGATGTAGTCGATGCTGCCGTCGGGCTGGCTCTGACCAGCACAGTTGTCCGCGGAGTCGGCGGTGAGGCATTTAGAGAAAAGCGAGCAGGTGAGCTGAGTGCTGCCGTTCTACAAAATATCTTCAGCAAGAGGTTGGTTAATTAGTGATGGTTCCGCACCTTTCCATTGACATCGTGATAGGCTGATGACAAAAATGAGTTGCATGTTAATGGACGCCATAATTCAACTCACTGTTGATGAAGGTGCATCCGTAGACAGAGTCGCACATGGCCTGGCAATCTATAGGACAGAATGAAAAACGGCTCGATGCGAGTGGTCACTGCGGCTTACCAGCAACGGTGTCGACAAGGCCATAGGTCAAGTAGGAGTCGTCCTGCGCCGCGCACTCCAAGTTATAGAACTTCTCGTCGTATTTAGGGGGAGGGGGAGGGGTGTGAGGAGGGTTGTGGGGCGGCGATGGTGGCGAGGGGCAGTGGTAGCCCCAGGGGAACAGGCTCAACAGCTCGCAGAACAGCTGGAAATCGGTGATGAGCGGTGTTCATATCGAAGCAATGTTGGCTCACGTTGTCCACGAGGCAGGGGATGCCTTTGGGCGGGGAGGAATGGCCGTAATACCATCCGGGATGGTGGCCAGCCTTCCACGGGGGGATGGGTGCGCCGTAGCAGTTCTTCTCAGTGAGAGACCCTGCAGTCGTGATGGACGAGGTGCTGAAGGACCCAGTCGCCGCTGCGCCGGTGGCGGCGACAACGATAGCAGAGAGGAAGGAGGTGCTGAAGCGCATGTTTATCCCGAGGAAGTAGTACTGTGAGTGAGTCTGCAGAGGTGGACGCACAATTTTTGAGGTCATTCACGGGGGCTTTTATAGGTTTAACGAGCACCTAAGCGGTTCCCCATGACCACGTCTAGCAAGCATCCTGTCAGGCGCTTTGAAAAGGAGGTAATGCACCAGAATGAGGGAGAAAGAGAAAACGTGAGAAATTACTTTCTGTTGAGTTGACATGGCCGTAATTTGTCCCTGACCATGATATTGATGTCCGCGGCCGCGTTGATTGTTTCACAACGCCAAAATTAAACTATGTCCATAATATTCTTTCGAATCCTACGGCGCATCACGCGGCTGGCATAGGCCATATAGAAGGAAGTTAACTGGATGTTCAACCACAACTGATCATGATCAACTAGGATCCGGGCCAGGAAACGTAGGATATTTTCGCGTCGATGCTGTGGAAGTCTTGATCGCCAAGCATAATGCTCTCGAATTCGAAAGCTGCCAGTGCTCACGTCCTGTCAAGTCGGCGTTTGACGGACAGCTGTTAGTTAGGCTTGCCGGTGAACGAGAGTCTATGCCATCCTCCTCACTTTGTCAGCTCGTTTAAAATATTCCAGGAAATCGGTCAGTTCATTCTTTTCCAAGAATTCTCACCAGTTGAACAAATTCGCATAAACGAATGGCTTCGTGCATCCGCCTTGCTGGTCCCAAGTGGGTGGTGGAATTAAGATACTAATGGTTATGGCATCCGTCGATGATATTGGCAGGTGGATGGGTGTTTCAACATCTTTAAGTCATTTCAGAGGGAGTTACATGGCCCTTGCTTGGCATGATCGCATCCTCATCCCCGATTTCACACCGCCCGAGTCTGTGCTATGTGAGTTGAACCTATAACGAACGACCTGGAGTTGACGGTCCGTTGAGCGAATTGAGACGTCATGTATTTTCCAATTGCACCCTCACAAATTCATTGTATTAGTAACAATTCACCCCTAGGTGTCCAAAGTCCAGCTGTCTGTCGTCAGAAGCAGGAACAGTACGGGATAATAGATTGCTGCCCTTTTGTTCTTTGTTTCTTTCGCTTGGGCGTCCCGTGGTCTTGTGGCTACATCTCATGGGCCCGATGCACCGCCGATATATTAAAACGGTCGGTAGCCGTGGTGCCATGCCATGCCGAATCTAGGCTGAGGAGAATGCGAGGCCGATTGGCTGGCTGAGCCGCGGCATCATCGGCTGATTCGGTTATGATCGGAGTTCAATATTCCAATGTGGGCACTGAGAGCCATTTGCGCTCGAGCGAGAGCTTTAAATCAACTGGGATCAATTCCACAGAAAATTCTGTGTAGAATTTTATGATCCGACGGATAGAAAAGATTGCCGAAAATGTCTCTGGAGAGAAAGCAGGGGCGCTCGCTAAAATAAACATTAAAATCGACCCCTACTGTATCCTCCTATTTGGCTTTTGATGCCCATCATCGCCAAGATCAGTCCATCAGTCCCGGCATCGCTGAAATCAAACACGTCGCGACTTGCGCGCGACGCGATTGTTCAACATGCGCGAGGCATCGTGCAGCATTCTCCTGTTTCTAGATCAAACACACACATTTTCACTGATCAAATGAGGGACGGGATGCAGGTAAACATTGCTTTAAATAAACACTAACGGCTCATCATAAATTAGGCGAGTCCCATCCTTCTGGTCAACTTCTGGTATATATTCCAATTGAACCGCACACCGCTTCGGATTAGTCTCTCGTAGACAGACACTACAACTGAAAAATACTCGTACCTCGCATGTTGTAGCTTCGGATAGCAGGGCCACTGAGCGCCACCAAGCTTTGTTCTTGAGTTGTCTCACCGTATTCAAAAACGACATCTTGTATAACTTATACAGAGAAAGATCCTGTTTCAGGAAGCTGGCGGTACCCAAAAGCAGCCCAAAGCGCAGAATTGAATCACTCGGAGTACGAACGCTGGCGAACCGATGAGCTCGCTTACTCAGTTACTGTCTGCTCGGAATCGTCTCGCGGTGCTCCGACTTTCTCCGAACTATCTCTGTAGAATTGATTGTAGAACATTTTGCATCAATTTCTCTGTAGAATTCTCTGGTAGAACTATCTCCCAGCTGATTCAAACCTCTGGCCTGAGCCCAATCTTCATCTGGTCAATATTTCCAAGTGGTCCCAAGATGCTGGACACCCGTCAATACCTCAGGGCTTACCGGTACACACCAACATGAAACCCATGTGGAAGCCACCTGGCGGCAATGTCAAGATCACATGAATTTCTCAGGTTGAGGTTACATAGCTATCACCTGGACTCCAGAGTTTCCGTTAAATGGATTACAGCTGGATCCAGCTTCCCCCTGTTTCCGGCTGGAAGGAGGATCTAGTGTACAGGTATTCACATTTACATTTCTCAGTGATTATTGTGCGCTGGTGCCAACACCTGGAATCAGCCATTTGTGTCAGCAACGGCCTCTGGGTCGGCTAAACAACGAGTAACCCGGCGAGAACCCCAACCAGGAGAAACCCGATAGACGCTAATAGCTCGTGTGTTCCCCGAGCAGTAGGACCAGTCGTACGGCGTCCTCCCTAGGAGGCCGTATGTCGTAGGTCGGGATGCGAGGCGGAACCCGGAACGAGTCGAAGAGGGTGTGATATCCACTCAGGTACAAAACCCGAGGTGTGGATACAACCCGTAGTACGGTGCGAGGGAAGCGGGACAGAGTGGAGACAATGCCTATGTCAAGCCAAGGTAGAAGCCTGAGATTAGACGAGGTAGAATCTACTGTACATGGAGATTCTACCGTGCTTATATAGGCTTCTAATAAATTAAAGCGATCGCGGTCAATCGCGATCAGTTCCTGCAACGTAGCATTAAGGAGCATTAATGCTGATGCTCCTGGACTCCTCTGTGGTGGTTCCCGTGGCGTCGGTGGACCTAGGAGACCCGACGTTCGGGTTTCCTAGTCCTAAGTGTCATCGTCTCCAGTGGTCAAACCCCGATCGGGTTTGCAACCACCTGTACTCCGTGTACTCTCCTGTGTCAGCCCTTGGTGCGTCCGGGGACTAGAGTCCGTCTATACGGGTTCCTAGTCCCTAACGTCTTCTGTATTCCGTGGCGCAGACTCCCCGAGTCTGCGGCTTTTAGAATCCGAGGCCGGGTTTCAACCGTGAGAAGGTCACGTGGTGGCGTCATGAGAGTCCCGTGCCGCTAAGACGCGTCTGTATCCTACGGACGCGTCGCGCGAAAAAGTAGAACCCGGGCGATTCATGACAATTTGGGCCATGCCATTACAGCACTTGCTTGCACCATTGTTTGAGTCTCACATTACATGTGCCGGTTGAACCATTATTGCTGACGTAGTGCGGCACTGAGCTGATTGATTCAAAATGGCGATGTATATCTCAGCGCTATTCGACTAGACCTAGCCAGCCGATGTTTTATCTGTCAAATTTGGACTGCATTCGGTGCTAAAACTCCTGGGACTCAAAAACCAGAGTGTTATTGAGTTCCTTGTGAAATACAGAATATTTACTGAGGGTTTTAGATGCATGACAGTGGGCATCAATCTTATCAACGTTGTTACTCTAATTCGAAAGGGTATAATCCCTTTCGGGCGTTTATTGAGATGGAAAAGCCTTACATCCTTGTGAAGACCGGTTGAATATCGAGGAGCATCGGAATGATCGGAGAACATGCCAGAACATTCTGGGTCCAGCCAACTAGTACAGGTCAGCATTTCTCGGGATTTCGTTGCTCGCAATCCACGGAAATCTGGCGGGGAATTTGGAAATTCCTGGACCGCAGGAAATATCCGTTGTATGCATCTGGAAAGGCATTTCTATGGCATAGAACTCGTCCTTCTATATAGGTCGGGTAGGTCGCATAGAGTCGCATAGGCCGATATTCACGTAGATGCATAGGTCGGGCTCCCCAAAAGGTAAACCTGATAGCCAGCATTCCAAATCACAGCGAACGCATGGTGCGGCACAGCCAAAATGATCTGATCAAGACCACTGCATAAGTTCTGGCCAGTGCCACGTCGCCGCATTTTTCTTCTCCTCCACGACCATGACCACCCTCTCCACGCATTTCACCCTGCATTGCCCCCTCGCAACCCTTTACTTCTGTCCTCAAGACCTCAGCCCACTCCTCAAGGAACCTGCCCGCAAGGCCTCAACATTCAAGCCTTTACCTCATCAAGCTTCAAACTCTCTGTCTCTGACTTCAAGTGCCTGTCGCTGGTCCTCCTTGGGCTGCTCATTGTCTATGTCCACACAATACATTTTAGCCTATAACATCATTCCAGAATCTCCCTTACTCTTGTATTTTTGCTGTCCTCCTGTACTGGCTGTAGGCACAGATTTGTGTCTCGGGCGGCTTTGTATTCTATATATCAACTTGAATGGATATCAATTGCCGATTAATATTGCAATGTGAAGTGGTACGAGATCTGGCATCAATGGGCCGGAAAAGGCCCAGGCTTGATTGTGTGATGGCTCGCATAGCCAGTTTTAACCGACCTATGTGATTCTATGCGCTTTTTTAGCCGGTTCTACATAGTCTACATAGACCCTGACTTAATATGCGACCTATTGTCCTATGCGGCCTATATAGGCCTACATAGAATGTCCGGCTTTTCCGGGTGTGTGACCGTGAGGTCACAAATAATGCTTCTACCGTCTTCGATTCAATTTTGGGTCCTCCCAGAATCACCTACAGTAGTGCGGGTCATAATGCATAACCTCATAATTCATACCTGCCAAAATTTCTCATAATGCATCGGCCTCGGAGATCCACCAAATGGCCTCTCACCACCATAGAGTGGTGCTACTACTGTAGTATTACGTTCAATTTGTAAGGCCTTTTTTGGCTTTTTTCGGTGTGACCACCGGACCCTTTCGTAGTCGAGCTCGTTTAGGCAATTTGATCCGCCGGTAGCGCTCGGCTAAGCTCGGCTAGCTCGGCTAAGGCTAAAATTAGCTCTGGGACGCAGTGAGTTACGAAAATTTTCGTAGATTTTTGGCCGTGTGATGCGTGACTATACAAATTGAACGTAATACTACAGTAATGTATAATGCTCATAATGCATTGGCCACTCCGAAATTTGGCAGGGGAACGGACCTTATGCATTATGACCCACTCTACTGTACCACCATTCCGTTTTCGATTTGAGAGCCATGCTACTCACCAAAGTTCCATCTGTTGGAAATACAACCCGCGACTGTGTTCAACCCACTTGAACTCCGCATTGCAAATTCAACCACTGCACATGCTCTTATATTTTATCCTATCTTGTTGCCTTGTTTCAGCTCCACCTCCCACATAGACTCATAGCTACAATACCAATTACTTACTGACTCATAGATAAGCAGTATGTATAAGTACCTAGCTACCTCTTGAATAAATTTAGTCTGTTCTTTACTTGCGAACCACCCATCAATTTAACCTTCCCATACCATCTTCCCCAACCCTTCCCATTGAGCTGGAGTGCATGATTTTTGAAACCGCAGCCGGGTGGCAGACGAGTATAGGTCCCACGAACCAGATCCGCGTCATCCCCAGAGCTTGTAAAACCGGCATCAAAAGTGGCCGGCGGTGCTTATGACATGTCACTTGCATGTCACATGTCGGATTTTCAATTCACCAAGGCAAGTTGGTCATTTACACTGAAATTTGCTCAAAATGGCACAAAAAACACTGAAAATGACCAACTTGCAATGGATATTCCGAACTCAAATCCCTATCAATTTGGGTCAACCAACATATGGATAGGGTCGCATTTACAAGTAGTTTGAGATGGCATATACCATTTTTTGATTTCTCTCAAATCCATAGACTCAATTTTTCAGAAAACCACTGTTTATTTTATTACGAGACGACATTACAGAGTAGGTATGAATAAAATGGTGCATAAACACTCGAAATCATTCACATTTTGTTGTGCAATTTTATTTGAGGTGCTTTGATGCCATCACGGGCCAGAACGATCGTGTGCAGAACTTTTCGTCGCCACTGTATCTGTACGCTAATTTTGGGCGGCCTGATATCAATGTTGAAACTCAAATATCAGATTAGGATTAGGGCAAACTGAAATCTCGGCTGATTCAAGTAATTTCAGCTCACATCATTACTAACCTTGGGTGAGCCTAAATTCGGCGATGTGTCTAGCCACTTGACCGTGCGTACCTAAATCCCAAATGTTTACAGAGACGAGGTATAGGGGGTGGTGCCAGTACAAGATTCGAGACTAGTTTCCCTTAAATTGTAGTCTGTGTTCCTGAAATAGCCGCTTTGTATACCATTTAGCCCTTTTTGCTGACAGGCGACAAGATGCACAGTATTACCATGAAAGTATTTCATATCAATTTAACCCTCGGAGCTAGCAATTGATGAAATTCAAAACCAAAACGCGCTGGGATAGTAAACTCTGGTCAGGTGCTCACCGGTAGGTCGTGAGCGGTTTCGGTGACTGTTTCAAATTCACGGTTGACTGTGAGTTTCCCACGAAAGACGTACCTTTTCTTCGTAGTAATCTGGGCACTGGTCCAAGAGAACTGCTAGCTTCAAGGGATAAATTATGTGAAACGGTATTCGATCAAGTTGGTATGAAACACTGGCAGAGATCTTATGTGCGTTAGGCGTTTCTGGTAACACGGGATTATTATCATTCGTTAGCGGGGCTAAATGGTATAAAAAGCGGCTACTTCAGGCATCGAGACTACATCGACTTCACCCTACCCACTCCGGATCCGGTCAAGATGAAATTCTTTAACAAGGCAAGTAGCCTCGAATCCTGTGCTGACGTCGCTCCTCATAGCTTCCAGCTCGTGGCCATGCTTTTCGTCGCAGTCACTACCGCCGTTCCTACAGAGATGTTGAAGCGCGAGGTACTACTAATCCCGCATTTCACAAGGAATTCCAGTGTACTGACACCTTGGCAGCCCGGCAGTTCCTTTGAATCGGATGCCAGGGGCACTGTTCATTGCAATGCCATCTGTAAGCCTGTTCATTGCGTAAGTGCTATCATGCTTGGTATATATTCGGGCTAACCAGGGTCCACCGCAGGGAAACCGTCCCGTCACGGCTCGCGACTGCTTTGGCCACCCCTGTGCTTGTGGGAATTTGCCGCATTACTAAGTTCATTGTCTGCACATTGTATTGTCCTTTCCTTTGTATATTACTTCAGCCTTCCCTGAAATGTCACATGGCACCAGCCTTATATCTACAACCCTTTATGTGTGAAGCGAACCGCAACGTAGAGACCAAAACGCCGCGGTTGATACCTTAGACGATGTCGCTTGCCCCAGTTTTTTTGATCGAAAATCTAATTCCTATGATCTCCTTGTGCACAGAAGGAATTGTGAAAAGACTTGCTGCTGGGTATGTGCGACGCGTATGCCGTTCCAAAGTATTTGGCCTTGAATTTTTTTATTCACGGAATGGAAGCCTACAACTACCTACATCGCAGATGTGACTACAGCCAAGGACTAACCACACTCGATTGGGGGAAGTCCAAAATTTTGCAATATAAGTGTGGGAAAACTGAAAACGGTGAGGGAATAATAAAAGTGCATTTGGAACGGCATATTTTCACAAAGGAGTTGAAGAGTATAGAAGGATGGGAGTGAGACTCGGCTAATTTACGCTGATCGAAGTTGCATTAACACACATCAATCTCGGTATCAAGCTGCCGTGGTTGACTTTTCTGAATTAACTCAGTATTTTGAAGCATTTTCTATCTGTTCCCGATGCTTGGGTGAATCTGTTTCCCCTAGACCCTCTCCTCTCGCCTTACGGCCAATGCTAATAAGTCGATGTTCTTTCATTTGACGTGCAAGCGCGAAATTGGGTCCGTGTTGACCCGCCTTCCAAATCTGACCCACCTCGCGTTTAACGACGACAGTTATATACCTCTGGATTTGCCTCGCTTCCATGAAAGCCAGATAGAGGGCAGGAAGAGTACGCAAGAAAGGTCCGTTCATGACGCGCACAAACGCCTACTTGCAGAGTGTCAATGGTCGGCGACTCATGGGATCCTAATTGCAAGAGTGTCACGACCAAACCACCAGAGACGGCTGCAGAGACTCGGTAGATTTCCGGGTAGGGACTTAGGGGTGGTGTTGCAGTGCGTGCGGCCAGGCCGGTTGGATACGACGCGCTCATTGTTGTGGCAGGAAGCGGAAGAGAGCGGAGTGGCTGTGCAGACGGATCAAATTTCCTCCAATCGTCTCTATTGTGCACCGGCTCCCAATGTTCCTTATGCTATTCGCCCAAACCTTGGAACACCTCTCGCGTCCCTCCGTTCTCGACGACTGTCCTAGAGCTGCAATATACGGGGCTTCATTTCGAAACTGACGGCTAAATATCAATCCTTCTGTGCGCAGGCAGGGTGACCCACTTCTTCGGGCTCGGTAATGGCAAGGATAACGCATCCGCGAGGCTGAGCGTGGTGCCCCGTCTGCCGCGGAGCTTCTTATGCTCCACGAATCCGGGCAGCAGCCCACCAACTCGCCCACTTCATGCGAATTTACCATATCTTCAACCCCACCGAGTGCGTATGCGACTGCGCGTCCTCGTAGCCGATCGGAACACCATTTCTCTGCGTCCACCCCGTTCTTCCAACGGCAATAACAGCAATCTCACCCTCGCGCGCACGCCCTCCCACCTCGGCGCAGAGAACGGGCGCTCGCTACACGGCTGAGCGGGCGGTTTGCCCACATTGCAAGCGATCTCAGCCTCGCTGCGACTCATGGGCACCACCACGGAACCCGCCCTTCCACATCCACCTCCCCCTCGACGTCGATGTCGCCTCGTCCTGAGCACAGGCTTTACCATTTCCCTTGTCCACCCGAGGCGGCGCAGGTACATGCATTTCCGGTCTGCGGGCGGCGGCGGGGCAGCGGTGTCCTTCCACCGCTTCCGTATCTTCGGCGGGCAAATCGTCTCCTGCACCTGCTTTCGTTCTCGCTCCCGCCGTTCCTGCCGATCCTCGCGCTCGCGCCGCCGCCCATTGTTGCTCCGTACACGATCCTTGCGTGCCGTCTTAATTCCCATCCCCCACGACATACACATGCAGATCGACATCCTCTTCCGTCTCCGACCCACACACGCCATATGCCGCGCCCTCAGGCACGACGTCCCACCCGCCTGCGCGCTCGACGACGACGTAGGATTTGCTCGTACTCGCACTCGCGCCTCTGGTGTCCATGTGTCCATGGATGCGGGTGAGTCTTTTGCTTTCGTGTGGCTCGCGCATTTGAGAGCTGATGGATGCCATCTAGACGAGCAGCCGCCGCGGGTATCACTCGCCCTATCTCCATCTCCGCCCCCACCGCGCTTCAGTTTCCCATGCGCCCCCCAGATGTCTGGAGCGCCGTCGTCGCGCACGGACTTTGCATGCCTCAGCTTCATGTCGCCATACCCAGGTGCCACGGGCCCGCGTCCAGCATGGTTTTCCGTGGGAGGGCGCGGATGTGGAGGTGTTGCAGCATGATGGGGATAGGGGAGCAGGAGGGAAGTGGGGGAGGAGCAAGAGGAAGAGGACGGAAAGAGGACGCAGCTGTGGATGGTGATTCTTTGCGGACGCAGTCGCCGGCGTTTCTCCATCTGCCGAGGCGGACACGCTGCCACCCGCCGATGTGGAGCCGTCCCCGCCTGTGTGCTTCATCGAGCCCGTCGCGGACGCATCACCCCGGGATGCGGACGTCGAATCTTCTGCGGATGTGGATGTGGAGGATCGCGAGCTCGAGGAGGACCTGCAGCTGCTGTCTGTGGGCGAGCAGGACGCGTATAGAACGTCGCCTCCCAGCCCGGGCCCCACGCCCGAGTCGGAGGAGGAGGCTGAAGCGCCGCTCGGGAACGTGCCGCGTGTCCTCACCGAGGAGGCGGTGTCTGCGCCCGTCCCCGTCGAGTCCGATGTGGCCGCCCGCCGGCACCCAGCGAGCAAGCGGCTTCGCCGGTGACCGTGCCGCTGTGGTGGAGCGCTGCGTCCCTCTCACGCTAGGCTCCCGCGCCGGCAGCTCTTGCGCGCGAGCCATCTCCCGGCCCCGCCGTCGTCCCTGCACCTCCTCCGGTCCCTAAGGTTTCGTTTAAGGAGTGGCAGGCACGGAGGAAGCTCGAGCGAGCGAAGGAGGCGGAGGTTGCGCAGGAACGCGAGCGGGAGCGCGAACGGGAGTGGGAGAGGGAGCATGAGAAGGATGCGGCGCAGGGCGAGGACAAGGAGAACGAGGTCGTCCCCGCGAAGGCTGAGGATGGCCTCACTCGCATCCTCGACGGCATCCGCCGCTCTGCCGTCAGCGACAGGCCACCGGTGGCGGAGCTGCTAGTACCTTAGGACGTCGAGATGGCCGATGCGGTGCCGTTGGCGGTCGCGCCTGCGGTGGCGCCGTTTGTGACGCTGGGTGAGCTCCAGCTGAAGGCGAAGATGGTCCCGCTCAGCATGACCGCTTTCATCGCGACCGGGAACGAGCATCTCTTGCCACCGCTTGCGATGTCCAGCGTCGTGGAGTCTCGCACGCCTTCGCCGAGTCTGTCTAATGAAATCAAGCGCGAGGCGTCGCTCAACGATGTGGCTTCCCCAGTCGTACTTGCGCCTAAATCGCCACCTTCTGACGTCCCCGCTCCACCGTCGCCGTGATCCGTGCGTCATTCGCCATGGAGCCGCAGCAGCGCTCCAATAGGCGGGGAGAGAGGTCCGTAGAAGAAATACCGCCCATGCAGACAACCCCTTGTGCTGTGCTTGTCCTGTCTGCTCTATTTTTCGTTGGGTTTTGTCGATTTTCTTTTCCTCGTCGCTTTGTCTCTGATACTTTATACTTCCCGATCTTTTCCTCTTCCTCTGTCTTGCTCAAACAAACTTGTGCTGTCATAGATTATACCATGTTAGTGACGAGCTTTCATCTAATAGGTCCGACCAAAGGATGGACTTTGGCTGAATGTCATCAATCCGACGAACTTCAAGTGACGAAGATGGTGCGGACTCGCATAGTTTGCATACGGCAGGTACCAGGAAGAGTGTATATCGTTGGTGTGCTGCTAACTGTTTACGTTCAGTAATTGTCATAAAGGCTACCTCCAATAGCATAGGAGTAGACAGTTTCACTGACTTTGGTCGACGTATATTGCCCTCGTCAAGACCACAAACTTTGGGGGAATTCTGAATCTTCGAAATTATCCTGTGGCGGGGGCTTAGCCGATATTCAGTCTCTCGATTCAGGCCTGACGAAGACGTCCAGATCAAGAGCTCGTAGCACTGGCGAGCGGTCGCATGAAATTTAAAAACATGAAAGTGTTACAAGCTAAACAACTGGCGACTGGCGGTCTCCAAACGCTCCAATTTCTTTTCCAGCTCAGCCCTCTTTCCCGCAATGGCAGGACTCTCCCTCGCAAAATCCCTTGCAATTCGCATAGCATCGGGGCCGTTGAGACCAAGCCCTTTCATCAGCGTCGGAAGGATGTCTTTCCCGACCCCCCGCACGAGGTCGTGGTCAATTGCAGCAGGAATATTGTCTGCAACCTTCTTATACGCGACTACAGTTGGGGATGTAGGCCATTAGAACCCCCAATCAGAAAGAAATAGAGCAGACAAACGTACCCTGGAAATACGCACGCACATCGGCCATGATGTTAAACGCGGGTTCCATTGGATCTTTGGGACATAGTTTCATCAAGTCCTCGGCACGGACCTTGAGATCGAGAGCAGAGAGATGGTTCAAGATCTCGGAAATTCGGGCGGAGGGACTCAGCCTCGGTGCTATGGCCTCCCTGACATAGCGCGTTGGGTAGACACCGTAGTCCGACGACTCTTGACGGGGAGCTTCTTCGAAGTATATATCGGCTACCGAAGGAGCTTGATCCCGATCCGGCTGCTCCTCTTCTTGGTCAAATCCGGGGATAGCTGCTGCAAGAGTAGAGTTCCTGTCTCTCTGGCGGAGATGCTTGTAATAATTCAAGAACTTCTCCTTGTAATCGCTCAAGTAATGGGTATTCAGTGTCTGAGGACCGTAGTTCTCGTACTGAATATGCTTCGCTATGGCTGCTTGAGTGATATTTGCTCGCTCCTGTATAAAGGCTTGGACGACGACACTGCAGAAAAAAGGGTGGAATGAGCTCTTTGTTTTCGGAAGAACATCACTGGCACGAACTGTACACGGTGTTCCAGACCTCCCTGTCCAAACATAGAAAAGTGGGTAGTAATGAGCGCCTTCACTTGTTCCGAAAACGTTTTGTGCACAGATGCGCACAACGCCTGAGCAGGATGAGTCCAACTACAGGTAAATTCTGCGATATAAGCTTTCTGGACGGCGAACGGATAATGACCTGGGAGCTCTCGAGAGCGAGCACTTGGAATGAAATCAAAAAGAACTCGAAAACATGAGGGACAAAAGAAATACTTTTCTGCCCTGGTGAGGACTTGATCGACATAGATAGGAACTCGTGCAGTGATAGAAGCCTGTTCTTTGTTCGAAGGAGGGAACCAATGCTCTTGGCCCTCCTCATCCCGCAGGAAATCGGGGTCGGGAAACATAGGTTGAATTTTGCCTCTCTTCTGGCCGGACTCGAAGGGTCTGAAATCTGGTGCTGTGCGGCGAATATTGCGTCTGAACTCCTCCTGTGCAGGACGAATGGTTTGGATCAGCCCATCTGCGCGAGGTACACCCTCGATCATTTGGTCCAGCTCCCGAATGAATGAGTGAACCAGGGTCGTAACTTCAAGAATCGCATCATCGGACGGCGGTTTTGGTAGCAGTTGGATGCTGGCGCGAGTTTGCTGTAGTGCCGTCTCGAGCTCAATTTGGATCTGCGGCAATCTTTCCAGAGAAATTAGCTAGGAAAAACGACAACACTTGAGACTATGCGCCCACCGCTTTGAGATAAGATCGGACAAGATCGAGCTCAGGCGATGAACCAGATTGGATGTGCCCAGATATGGTTGATGCATCGAATCGAGCTCGAGCCACGGCGAGATGGAAGCAAAGAACTCCTTCTCACGTGCTCGAGCTGCGCTCCAGGTGATCCCTTGTTTGAGATCCTGTGAGCTGGGCTGCTTCACGCAGTACCAATTGTTCTCCAAGGCATCTCGCTCATTGCGGATGAGAGAGAGCCAGCTCTCCTCATCTCCATGCGGAATCCTTGACGTAATTAGCCTTCACTTCTGTATACAGACGGTGACCACACCTGTCGGGCTTCGTGAGTACACCTATAAGATAACGACTCAGGTTCCAGTATGATCTGAAATTGAACAGAATCCGAACCGATTGTACGTTTACCCTCTGGGTCATATTTTTTTGTCAGGTGATGTGCGCCTTGATTCTCAAAGTCCGCTGTTAAAAACGGAAAGTCAACACGAAAGGGGGGTGAGCATTTATTAATGAGACCCACTTTCACAGGCGACAGTCAGCAGAATTATACAGTTCGGCTTCGAGATATAGGAGGTTACGAGACTTTCCACCATCGCGATGTCTGCTTCATTTCCGCTCTTGCTACTGACACTCGCAATCAAGCCTGAAAAATGTTTATCTCCCAGAGGTCAGGGGATACACTGGGCACATTACCAGGCAAGTCGACAAACGAGAGGTCTGCAATTTCGGGCCCACTGATTTGAAGAGATATGTAGTTGGTAGAAAAAGAAATTTCGGTTGGCCCGCTGTCATCGTCAGTCAAGAACGTTTGAGCGGCCTTGCTCGGGCAGAGGATCGCCCGCTGCGCTCGGCGGATCCTGTCCTCGACCTCGGCCTTATCGAAGATGGGACCCCCGAACACTACGCTACGGGGTTGCCCTAAGGATTGGCCATTTTGGTCCCTAATATAACGCAGCTCGACAATACACGTCCATGGGCCCTCCGAGCACGACAGGCGACATTCAGTAGGGCATCTACGTGGCATTAGTAGGTACAAAAGGGGGAACAGCAGAACAGACCGAGTGCAGGTTCCCGCAGCACGAGGAAGCGTTATTCCCGAGATGGATTCGATGAGAGATGATTTCCCTGCACTCTGAGACCCGATGACAACGATTTGGGGCAGGTCGATGTCTGTTTGGACGCTGAAAAAAAAGACTATCAGGGAAATACAGCGAGTGAAGTGAGAGCAGAGTGACCCAGTGCTGTGAAGACGATTCATCAAATCCAGCATTTTGCGCCGCTCTGAGGACAGTTGGGGGTTGGAGAGTCCGACTCCGCCCAGGTCACTGCTCGCACCATCGTTGGATGCAAGGATGCTGGAAGCTGGAGAGGGGGAAGACTGAGAGGTGGACATGGTGGTTTGGTGAGAGGATCTTGTGGGGACGAAGAGCCTTCGTGGCGTCAGAACAGTCACTCCGCTGATAACATCTGGAGCCCAGATTAGTGTTACATAATTCGGGCTCAGTCAGTTTAAATCCAAACAAGCGGCTGCTCGGCCGCTTCGCGGCCTCGCATCCCCTCCCTGAGATTTTAACAGCCTCTCAGCGTCAAAGCATCATCCGGTGACCGTGCAAACTGCGCTTTCCCTGTGCTTTCCATAACTCTGGAGCTGATTCACCCCGAGTGGAGTTTAAACGCTTTGCACATCCGTTATTTGATAAAGAGTTAGATTAGATGAGAACAGTGTCTCTCTTATTACGGTGGGAAAATTGGGATATAAGCGGATTTGGAACATTGCTTGCAGTGGAAACTTCAAAGCACTGATCTGTGGGGCTCGAGACTAATTAAAAGATCGCCGCGCTACTGAACAGAGCCGTGGGAAGTGGAGGCGGCAAGATGACAGATTAGCGCCGATTGAGGCCCCAAGCCGTGAAAGAAATTGGTGCTGAGCGCTTCTTGTGAGACAATCCATAGATTCGGGTCAAAAAGACCATACGTAGTTAAAGGCTTCAGACAGACACCCGTTATTCTATAAAGAGAGAGAAGAGAAGAGAAGAGCAAAAATAATAACTTGAACCACCCTGGCCCGCCGATCCGCCCCGCCTACCTAAAACGGCAAACGGCGTCATTGTAACAGCAGCTAACAGCGTTATCAACTAGTGCACGAACGTCGGACGGCGTTCTGCGGCGACCTGCGCAGCTTCGACTTGAACATTCGCGGCCAAACCTTAGGACCTAACCATATTCCGCCGCCGCGAACCCCGGACATTACATCACACTTGCAGGGTCACAACAGAAAAAAAGAACAAGACGGGGAAGTGCATGTGGTCATGTGGTCGAGAACCAGACGTCGGTGCGAACGTGCACTTAAGATAATAAGATTTTCCCGCCTAGTTTTGTCAGTGGTCGATATCATGGCCTTTCGATTCTGACCAGTGAAGGGATCAGGAAACACACGTCGTCGTCTTGCATGCAAACTAGCTGGGAAATTTCCCTTCCCCGGGCCCGCCATAGCCCGTCCTGCCTTTTCCTATATATATCCACCAGAAGTCTACGGGTACACCGCTGGCTATACGTATCCTGTGACGGAGAGCTGGATGCTGGTCCGGCACACGAATACTGAGGTGGTCAAGTCGAAGTAACTGGCGTAAAGTTTATCGATTAACCGACGTCCCGGATCTACGCTACGGGTTTAAGTACAAATCGAATGTTTACTAATGTTAGAGTGATTGTAAAGATGGTTGAAATGTTGAGATGAAAGGGAGGTAAATGAGTGTGGGCGTTCGCGACAGCGAAGTGGACTAGGGTATTGGAACGAGTGTGGGGCGAACGAAAGTAAAAGGTAGGTAAGGTTCGCCAAGAGAGATAGGGGGTTCAAAAAGAATAGTGTGTCCGTTACATACGCCCTCCAGATCGCCGCACGGGGCGATCTCGTCTTCAGCCCATCCGCACGTCCTCCGTTTGATCACTCGACGCTCAACCACGGCTGTCCAAATAGCTGAAGAGCTCTTCGTTGGACATGCTGTTGAGGTCGGTGGAATCGTCGGTAGTGGAGACCAGGTGTGAAGGATTAATGGTGGCGATAGGAGGGATGTTGGACGTCGAGGAGGGGCCAGTGCCACCAGCCAAAATCTGTGCTGGGGCGGGGACCCGGGCGCCAGCCTCGCTGAGTTGGTTTCCAAGAGGGGGAGGCGCTGGCACGACTGCGTTGCCCGCCGGGGCAGGGACCACAGCCCGATCGACTTCATCAGCCACCCGGACACCTTGAACGGCGGCTGTCGGGTGATCCAGGGCGCGAGCGTCGTCCTTCATCTCCCGGTTACGGGCGGATATGACAGCGTGCACGTCGACTTTGCTGCGGCGCGCAGGGTACGGGGTACTGTTGTGGGCCTGGCGATCGAACTCGCGCTTACGGCGAGCCTCCTCCTGGCGCACGATGTTGCGCTCGAGTTGGCGGTCGATCATATCCTTGCGCTCCCTGGTCACCAGGACCATGTGTGTGGGGACGCGATACTCGCCGATATGCTGGGGATGAAGCGACCAGGCAGCCCAAGTGGGGATCTCGCAGGTGAGGGTACTGGGAGGCGGGTAGTGGAATTGGTTTGTGGTCCCGTCGAAATGGGCCCACATGTCGCCAGAGCGGTCGAACGTGGTGAGATGTTGACCGAACTCGGCGAATCCCAGCGGGTCGCCATCGCCCGTGGGCTTCGGTTTGGTAAACCAGAGGTCCTCGTTGTAGGCGACGAAGAGGGCGACCTGCTTTGCGCTGACGGGCGAGTAGGAAGGCACGTCCCCTTGGCCGACGAGCACGAACATCTCAGCGCTGACACGCTTAATGGCTCGGTGCCTCGCGTTCCACGCGTTGTACCTAGGGTCCCAGTCCCGAGTGTCGGGTACGGGTCCGGTGAAGAAGTCGCGCTCAGAAGCAGGCGCCGTGTAATCAGCAAGGGAATTCATAACAGCAAGAGATAGGTGGGGCGTACGGTAAACACCCTTCGCACTTATACCGCCCACATCTTCCGGGGATCCCAAGCGAATACCTCCCACGAATACCTGAGGATCGTCGGTAGGCGGCCTCCCTGCTCCATAGGGTAAGTCCTTGATATCTGGTACGCCCACAGCGTCCAGATAATCACGAAAACACGGCAGTCGGGCCGCTTGTCCATAGGGCATCCAGGTACGATCCCCTGTCGCCCACAGGACCTCAAAAATTGCTGAGGTGCGTTGCCCGTGGTGTCCTGTGATCTTCTCGACGGCCCACTCGTCATTCTCGTAGTCTGTTGTAATCCCTAACTGGCTGTCGAGCCTTCCAGGGAATCGGCGATCGTCGTTTGGGACGTGGATCCGCAGAAGGGACGCATGGAATACATCATGCAGCCCGCGTTGCTTCAGGGGTGATGGGAGCTCGAGTTGAAACGAGCCATTCCCGAAGCTACGGGAAATGCGGTAAGGCCCAATGTACTTGGGAACGAGCTTACGAGCGAGCCCTTTTTCGAACTTAATATTCTTCGTTGTCAGCAACGGCCTCTGGGTCGGCTAAACAACGAGTAACCCGGCGAGAACCCCAACCAGGAGAAACCCGATAGACGCTAATAGCTGGTGTGTTCCCCGAGCAGTAGGACCAGTCGTACGGCGTCCTCCCTAGGAGGCCGTATGTCGTAGGTCGGGATGCGAGGCGGAACCCGGAACGAGTCGAAGAGGGTATGATATCCACTCAGGTACAAAACCCGAGGTGTGGATACAACCCGTAGTACGGTGCGAGGGAAGCGGGGCAGGGTGGAGACAATGCCTATGTCAAGCCAAGGTAGAAGCCTGAGATTAGACGAGGTAGAATCTACTGTACATGGAGATTCTACCGTGCTTATATAGGCTTCTCATAAATTAAAGCGATCGCGGTCAGTCGCGATCAGTTCCTGCAATGTAGTGTTAAGGAGCATTAATGCTGATGCTCCTGGACTCCTTTGTGTTGGTTTCCGTGGCATCGGTGGACCTAGGAGACCCGATGTTCGGGTTTCCTAGTCCTAAGTGTCATCGTCTCCAGTGGTTCAAACCCCGATCGGGTTTGCAACCACTCCTGTACTCCGTGTACTCTCCTGTGTCAGCCTTTGGTGCGTCCGGGGACTAGAATCCGTCTGTACGGGTTCCTAGTCCCTAACGTCTTCTGTGTTCCGTGGCGCAGACTCCCTGAGTCTGCGGCTTTAGAATCCGAGGCCGGGTTTCAACCGTGAGAAGGTCACGTGGCGGCGTCATGAGAGTCCCGTGCCGCTAAGACGCGTCTGTATCCCTACGGACGCGTCGCGCGAAAAAGTAGAACCCGGGCGATTCATGACATTCGTTGAAAGGTAAACCAGGTCACCTTCTTCAAAGGGCGCTGGCTGGCGTTTCCTGTTCGCCGATCGTGTCTGTTTGACGCGCGCCGCAATCATGCTGTCGTGAGCAGAAATGATGGCGAGGCGGCGTTGCAGCGCAAAATTTGCAACGCCCGGGTAATCTCTTGACCTGTCTGGGTTCCAGATCAACGATCGGGGCATGCGGCCCGTATTCAGAAAGAAAGGGGAGTACCCCGTGGTTTCAGAACGGGCCGAGTTCATTGCGAACTCGATCGCGGGCAACTTGGCGACCCAATCTTTTTGATTGGGGTGTACGCACTGGCACAGCATTTGAGTAACGGTGCGATTTGCCCGCTCCGTTCCGCCGTCAGACTCGGGGTGGTAGGCGCTAGACATGTTGAGTTTCGTACCTATCAACTCGTGCAGCCGCTTCCAGAACGTGCTGGTGAACAGCACGTCACGGTCGCTAACGATGGACTTTGGAAGTCCGTGTAGTTTGTATATTGATTCAAACATGAGCTCCGCGATTTGGCGAGCTGTATAGTTGATGCGACTAGGAATAAGATGGACCATTCCAGTCAGTAAGTCGATCACAACGGTGATGGAATTAAAGATTCCATCACGGTTCTTGGATTCGGGCAATGGACCAACGAAGTCGATCCCGATCACTTCCCAAGGTTGTGAAGGCGGGTTGAGCGAGTGCAGAAGGCCATAAGGCGTCTGGGTACTCGACTTGCTACGTTTACACGTTGTGCAAGTCTCGCAAAAGCTGCGGGTGTCCTCGACGATTTCTTTCCACCACACGTGATCCCGTAGGTAGTCCAGAGTTTTGCGGACGCTGAGGTGGGCCAAGACAGAGTGAGCCTCGGAGATGATGATCTCGCGAAGGTTTCGTCCTTGGTGAACGAGAGCGGGGATGCAAAGTAAACGAACGTCTTCTTGTTTCAAGTAGACCACGCCATCTTCTACTTCAAAGTTGCGGAAGGACTTCGGAGACTCGAGTATGTTCTTGAAGAAAGGGTCGTCTCCGTATCGGTGGGAAACGATAGAGCGTAAGTCCAGACCTCTCCAACCGCTGTTGACGACCTGAAGCAGGGAGTTATCCATTGCTTCAAGTTCGAGGTCGGTGGGAGAGGATCTGTCCGCTATCTTTGACGTGTGATCGCCGCTGTCAATGGACTCGGATCCATCAACTCCGTGATCCGCGCCTGCTGTCACTCCGTCTCCAGAGGCAATCCTCGTCTCAGCTGGCTTTGCGCTGGCTGCAGCTGGCTGTGTGCCGGCTGTTGCAACGTTTGGCTTTGTGCCCACGCTGGGTTCCGTGCCCCTGCTAACGCTCTTCGAATCCGAATTCGTTTTAGGGGACTTAGGTGAGTTTTTCTGCGGCATTTGTTGTGTACTCCCGCCCTCCTGTGCCTTGGGACGGGGTCTCAAGGCATACCGAGGTTGCTCACGAATGTTTACATTCGTGAGCAGAGAGCTATTGCCCTCCCGAATATCTACATTCGTGGACGGCGCAGCTGGAACACGAGAGTCTCGGGTCATTGACCTAGTGACTCTGTCGTTTGCAAGGGCTGCGGCTTCGCGTCCCGCGAAGACCGAAGACGGGCATCGAAATGGCGCCGAGATCGAGCACGTCCATGTCTATTAGATCATGGTAGGTGTACTCCGATCGCGCGCGCACCGTCCCCGGCGCTTCGTTGGAATATATCCGAGAGAGCGTGTCTGCGAGGACATTCTCTGTCCCGGGGACATATTCAATGTCGAAATCGAAACTAGATATTTTTTCTATCCACCTGGCCTGTCTGCCCGACAGATTTTTCTGATTGATGAGATGAATTAATCCTTTATGGTCTGTAATCCAGGTGAATTTGCAGCCCTGCAGAATATCTTGGTGGCGGAGCATCGCTTCCACGCCCGCGAGCATCTCAATCTCGTGGACGGGATAATTCTGCTGCGCCGAACTCAGCTTAGCTGAGAAAAATGCGGCCGCTTTCGCGGACTTCCAGTCGTCGCCCTGGGACACAACCCCCCGCGATGCCTGTGCTACAACCGTCTGTGACGAGCCATACCCGAGGTGCGCCCTTCTTGTAATTTAGAGGCTTCCTGTAATGATCTCGCCCCTAGTTTGCAATTCGCTTGCAGTCCTCGAAGGCCCGCTGGTGCGTGAAGCTCCAACGAAAAGGGACGGTGTCGCCGGTCAGTCCATGGAGTACTCCCATGTGGATTCTGACAACGGCAAGGTCGTCGGCCAGATATCCAATCGACCCCAGGAACCCGCGCAGCAAGTCGCGGTTCGTGGGCGTCTTCCAATTCACAACAGAATCGACCTTGTCAGGGTCCATTTTGATACCATTATCATCCACCACCCGACCGAGCACCTTCAACTCCGGCTGAAGGAGTTGCATCTTGTTAGCGCTAAGGTACAGTGTCTCGCGCTTCAAAACGTCAATAATCTTCTTAACGTGCCCAATGTGCTCTTCCAGGGTATTGGAGTAGATGATAATGTCGTCTAGGTATACGTCCATGAAAACCCCAATAAAATCGGAGAATAGGTAATTCATTAGAGACTGATAAGTTGCGGGGGCATTGCAATCCCCCTGCTGCAGCACGAGGCTAACCATGTTCCCATCGGGGGTGCTTACAGCGGTGCGTTCGACGTGCTCGGGTGTAATCCTGATCTGTTCATAGGCGTCTTGTCCGTCAATTAACGAACGGAACTTGCAACGCGAGGCACGTCTCAAGATTCCTTCCATGTCCGGAAGCGGCGACGTCATCTTCCGCGTATTCGCGTTGCGCGCACGTAAGTCTACCACCACTCTAAGACGCGGTGGACTTGACTTCGCCTTTGGAATCAGCAACATAGGGGCCGTATTGCCCGAGTTAGTGATTTTCCAACGACCCGTATTCAGGTAAGTTCTGCGCTTCTCATCCCACTGCGCACACAACGCTTCTGGGCAACGCGAAGGTCTCCACGGTAGGATCTTATCTATGTCAATGAGCGGGATCTCATGATTTATTGCACGCAGCGGTGGCAAAGGTGTCTCGGCCGCCACCTTACAGATGGGTTTCGCATAGTCTAACAACTCCTCCCGAGCCGCCTGCAGTGAGTCGCTCTCGACTTTCATTGCGTTCGTGAAAACCTTTGCCGTAGCAACTCCTTCTAGGGGTAAGGCGTCAGCGCTGCCGATACACACTCGCGCGGGGTTCAGGCCGATAGTTACCTTATGTTGGTAAAGCCAGGCGGTCCCCAGGATCATATCATATCCGCTCAGGTTGGCCACAAAGAAGGTACGCCTGTTGCGGACCTCTTGGTATCGAAAATCCACGCTAACGCAATGGTTGATCCTCGACCGTGATCCTTGGACGGCAAGTTGAAGTACGATAGGGTCATCCAGTTCAGAGCGGCCGAGATGAAGCTGGTCAGCCACGGTGGTCGATATCAGGTCTCCAAGAGACCCGGAGTCGATCAGGGCGCGCACTGGCTGGTTATTAACATGGGCCACAACAACCAGAGGTTTTGCAACCACACAATTAGGGGTCTTCGGCATTGACGCGGTGCGTCTCAACCCGTTGTACCCGTCGGCAGGGATTTGAGCCTTGCCGCAGAATAATTCCACCTCGTCCTCTGGGAGAGGTTCATCGCCGAACAAGCCCCCAAGGTACGACGGCTTCATTGTGCTATCGAGACCCTCCAACAGGTTGTGTTCTGCAGACTGAACCCTTCCTGGTCGCGTAAAAACCCAGCCTATAAGGTCAAACACCGGGTTCATCAAGTTGTCCTCTGACAAGAAATCCACAAAATCGGTTTCTTCCAGCGTGACGCGTAGTAGGAAAAGGCCGGGTTCTTCTACCTCGTCCGGATCTTGCAGGATGCGGGAGATAGAGACTGAAGAAAGCACAGGATACTCGTCCCGATTTTCAGCGAGGTAGCGTTCCACCTCATCCGTGAGTAACTCTTTTACCGTCGTTCTGTGGGTCCTCAAGAACTCGAAGTCTTCGATACCACATTCGACGGCGCGGATATTGGCATACCAGCTAGCCAGGCTGAAGGCCGGGACTCGCAGGTACGCCATCGAGAGCACCACGACTTCGTGGAAATATTCGTCCTCAATAACATAACAGTTCTCAGACGCGCGAGATACAACAAACCGCGTCCGTTGAAGGCGGTCATCATCCTCATCCAAATCGTCTCCCGGATAAGGCTGCGAGACTTCAAGAATCAGCCTCACGGCGTCTTCTAGTAAGTCACCCAGTCGGCGGCGAGATTGCATTTTCACGGGCCTGAATGTCCTGGGCTCAGAGTCACCCAGGCTTTCCGACCCCGACACTTCCTCAAGCGGCGGGATGTCGGAGTCGGTGGGCGAATCGTAATTGAACAGCTCCGCCTCGCTCTCGCTGACTGACGCAACGCTAGACACGTCGCACTTGCAGTTCTCAAGTTCAGCGCGGAACCATCCTACCAGATCAAACGTCTGGTCTATCAGGTGCGCCCGAGGCAGCAGAAATTGTAATTCCTCCTCGAAATCCATGATGGTGAGCTTTCCTTCAGTGGCGTCCTGAATATGGAAACGGGAGAACACTGAACTGCTCTCTGTGCCATCCCAATAGGCATGTTCGAGCATAGTGCGTGCGCCAATCATTAGCGCGTCGCCCAGTTCAGTGGTGTAGCGTTCTTCTAACGTAACAAACAGGGGATCACGGCCAGTGTCCCTCAGTCGTTCCCTGGCGTACCACAGACCAAGTTCAAAATGTGGATCACGAAGGTGAACATCGTCTATTAAGTGGTCATCGTTAACTGTTGAATCCATCAACACATATTGCGTTGCTGTTGTTCGATACACGCAGAATCGACGTCCGGCCGGATTAAATTCAACGCCCTCTGCATCCCCCGGATACGGTTGACCCATTTCCAGGGCGAGCTCGGCGTTGAAAGCGTACAAGTCGCCGATCGATCGTGGGGGAGGTGAGTACTCTACCTCCTGGTCTGAGTCGTCGTTGGCTCCGAATGCCAACCCAACAGACCCAACCGGCAAGGTATCAAGCACTTCCGTGCTCTCATACAGCGCCGCATCCCGCTCGTTCGTGAATCGAACAGCGTGAATGCCAAAGCCCGGAGGCTTACCTTTCTGCTTGGAGACAATGTTGGCCGTCTTCGGGCAGTTACGGGCGAAATGTCCTACGTCATTGCAGGTAAAGCAACGTCCTTCAGCCAACATCTCATTGCGCTTCTGGGCTGACATGGGTTTCTCCTCTGGAGATCTCCCTTGTTTCTGTTTAGAAGAGCCAGCAGCTCCGGATCTCTTGTTGCGGGGATGGGAAGACCCGGCCTGGAAACCCACCGAGGAGGTGCGTAAAAACGACCCTCCCCTAGAGGTGCCTCGGCCACGCCCTCCGCTTCCTCGTGGAATAAAGCCTGAGCGGTCTTTCCGGCCGCCAGAATTATTATTTCCAGTGGCGTTGTTGGATGCGCCCGCGTTGGCGGTGGTGTTCCTGGACTTAATGTCCAGTTTCAACCAAATCTCGGCGCGTTCAGCAGCGAGGACAACCTCGTCCCACTGCGACACTTCTGCGTCGAGATCCTTCCGGTATAGTTCTTGTTGAATATCTGCGCGTAGGCTGCGCCAGAATCTAACAACTTTTTCTTGGTCGTTAGGCAATCCAACAACGCGCCAGAGTTGTTCAAACACGGCGATATGTTCCAGAACGGGTTTCGCGTTCTGGTAACAGCGGTTCAGCTGGTCCCGCATTTTATTCCGGAAGTCGGCAGGGAAACAGAAATCGAACAAGTCGAGGAAGAAATCCTCGAGCGTGTAAGTCGCCGGCTTTCTGATCACCACTTGCTCATAAAAATCCAATGCTTTCCCCGTCAGATAGTACGACAGGAAGAAGAGCTGATCAGATGCAGGAACCCGGCCAACCCGCACAAACGAGGTAGATTCGCGACACCAACGATAGAATAACGTGGCGTCAGCGGACCCGTCGTACTTGGTAGGTGGGATAGGTTTTAAAAGCATCTTATGAGGAGTCTTCTTTTTATTCCTCGCGGACTTCTTACGGCGTCTTACAGCCTCATCGTTGCTGTTCAGGTCAGACTCCTGGTCCGAACTTGAAGAGCTGCTGGATGAATCCGAGGGGGGAGTACCACCGCCCCGGGCTGTGTCGCGGATCGCCTGCTCCAGGAATTCCCCAGGCCTAGTTCGGGCTGGGGTCATCGACTTCGCAGGTCCTCCGGTGTTTGCTGAAGAAGTGAAGCGACGTGAAGTCGCATCGAGAATATTTTGTTGCACTATACGCTTCGCCTGGCTGGGAAGCGGACGTTCGGTACGTCCCTGTGGTTCCGGATGTCTCAATTCACTGAGCCTTCTTTCAAGCTCAGCGATCTCTTGCTCGGTAGTCTGGCCAGACTTCATTACACCTTTGTTTCTAGGTGGGCGCACTGAGACATCATCTAATGGAACGCTAACCCCCTTCTCATGGGTCGAGGGGTGCGGAATCTCCTCGTACGGAGATGTGGATCCACTCAAGTCCAAGAGAGGTGCGTCGTCGAATAGCCCACGCTTGGGCGTCACGCTCTCTTGCTTGATTATGTGGTTGATTTCTTCGAAGTTTGCCAGCGCCTCTTGTTGGGCTGCCAAATCATCCTCCGTGAAATCAATGAGGGAAGGGACCGCGCCGAAATTGCGCGGGTCGAGTCCCTTGCCCTTATTTTTTGAAGAACCTTCGCCGCTTGGGACGGCAGGGCTCACAGGGAGACCTTTGAAGGTAGGTTTCACCTTCTCAGGCAGACCACTGCTAGCCTTACGTCTCGCTGCCGCAATGGCTCTATCCGCGTAGAAACGGTGGCGCTCAGCCATCCTCATGAGCTCCTCACTGCTCATATTGGCCTCGGCCTGGTTGAGGGTCGACTCAGAGGTGGGAGTGTCGCGAATAGTACCCAGTGCAGAATTACTATTTTCTACAGGTGATACCGGTCGCGGACTATGAGTATGCGCCGTCCTACGAGTAACGGGGGTCCAACCCTCATCGATCTCCTCGTCAGGAGCGATGGGGCCGAAATCCACGTCCCCAGAGAGGGGCGGGATAGTGGACATAACGTCGGGCTCGCTGTGAGCGAGCCCCGGGCTGGTGTTACCAGACCCGTCTCCCAATCCGCCAGGCGTAGAGGGAGGTCTCCCCGACACCGCTGAGCTGAAGCTCAGCTCGGGGGTGACCGGGCGAGATGTTTTGATGGGTGTGTTAGTAGAGGGTGCTCCATCCAGGGAGCGGGTAGAGGACACAGAGCGGCTCGGCGTACCTCGAATAGGTGGCGGCGCGGGGGCTATCCCTGCGCGCACCGCTTGACGAGTAGCAGGGCGTCCGGTGTCCATAGTGTAGATTGTTGTCGGTTTAGGTGGCGTCGAAGCAAAGTGGCGGTGACGGTTGATCAGACCGATGGAGTCCAACTAAGCTGAGACGCGAAGCGAGCAGTTAAAAATATGTGACGGAGAGCTGGATGCTGGTCCGGCACACGAATACTGAGGTGGTCAAGTCGAAGTAACATTAGTAAACATTCAATTTGTACTTAAACCCGTAGCGTAGATCCGGGACATCGGTTAATCAATAAACTTTACGCCAGTTACTTCGACTTGACCACCTCAGTATTCGTGTGCCGGACCAGCATCCAGCTCTCCGTCACATATCCCTCACTAACACCGCCTCTTCGCAGGCTTGTCCTATTAATGAGCGACTTCCAATTAGATCCAGGGGATCCTCAGCACGTTTCCGCCTGTCGCAGGCATTCTCGTAAATAAGTTATATCAATGGTATGTGGACTTGTAATCTTGGATTTATTATATTCGTATTGGTACTCACTTGTACTTAAATTTAGGAAACGTGGTCACAGCGTCTGGGAGCCGCATTATCTGATGGTGCTTCAGCCACATCGAGGAGAGCACGGAGGCAAGCGGTTCCACAGAATCACGCAGGCTTCGGGCTGCACCGCTGAGCTGAAGTGGGCTACCAGTATCATACACCCAGAGGCCACATGCATGAAGGAAAAACAGGAAGCGGTACACTCACTTCATATACGCAAACTTATCCTTCACCATCCTTGCCCGAATTCAAAAGCTTTCATTCTTATTGTCAGACTTGTCCTGCATGTCTGCACCATCAGCTCCACTTCCCTCAAAACCAGGAAAAGGAAATCGCGGTCGCCGTAAGAAAGACAAGCATGGCAGCTGAATCCGTACCGTGTAATAACAAAAGAACGAATGGAGGAAGTGTTGACTATGGCCCGGTGGCCTTATAGCCATGCGACTCGCGTTGTATCACAACACCGTTATTCCTCTAGATAATATTTGTTTCACCTACCCTACCTACCGATCGCACTATATAAGCCTTGTAGCGTTCCTCAGTCGTTCACCTTGAAGTGCCCGGCTGAGGTACGTTCCTTTACTTACTCTATTTCTCATCCTATACTTACGACTCTATTAGAATACTTCTGTTTCACAGGTATATACTAGAGAGGTTGCGGTAGCCACCAGATGAAACTGGTGGCTTTCAGCACGGACAAATGCAGGGGCAGCTTATTCTCAGCTAGCCACTATTTTGTGGTCTCCCTCAGAGCTACAAATAGTGGCTGCCTTGGCCCGACAGCATTGCCCACTGTCTAGGAAAATTAGCCACCAGTCGGATCTGGTGGCTACCGCAAACTCTCTACTAATACAGTCGTTCACCTTGAAGTGCCTGGCTGAGAATACTTCTGTTTCACAGGAAGAAGAAAAACTCACTATTATGCCGTTGCACTGGCTGGATGATGAAATCCCTCACCCTCACGGGCTTGACCGGCGAGCTGTCTGCCTTGATGGTGGGGCGTACCGTGGACAAAGACGCGTAGGGACATGAGGTGCCGGCGTGGATGACGCGTAGGCGGATGCTGTGAGAGCCAGAGCGAGTCATCGTTAATGATTCTAAGGAGGATCGGAAAAATGTCGAGACAAAATGAAGGAAATGAAGAAATGAAAGGTGGAGACGAAGACCAACCACAGTTGAAAAAAAAACGGAACTGGACGGGAAATGCAAAAGAAACCAAATCCAATGGAGTAGTTGACTGAGAACGCTAAGATTGATGATTACATATCAAAAAGATGCTTAATTCCGATTAAAGTAATCAGGAGCTAACAAATTCTACACATGGTAGTAGCAAGGGAAGGGTACGGCTACTAAGAGGCCTACTCTAGGGCGTGTTGAAAGATCAAATGATGAAGCCTAGACATCAAGTATGACGGAAGGTTAAAGATCTTCTCCAGCTTGTCGAAACCAGCCAAGGCACGCGTTATGGGGATGGGTCGGATATATTCTACGATTCCCTGGGCAAAGAAAGAGCCGATAGGGATGGGAGCATTGTCCCAGAGATGAAAAGCTGCAGCACAATCCGAGACTCAGCAGTCCAGACACTCTCCATCTTGTCAAATCCCCCAATTGCACGGCGGAATTCTAGCTGTTCTGCCCAATTTGGCATAACATGAATGTTGTCATGCGGATCAAATTACCTTTCATGGCTGCCGAGGCAAGTGTATGATCAATCAGCTCGACTTTGGCATCCATCTTAGTTGTTTTCAAACACGATGATTGGACTCGCCGCGTTCTCTGGGATGCTGCACATAACGGTGCCCTCTGAAATGTGCAACACCAATAGAGGTCTACTAAATACACCTCCATGATTAATTTTATCTCTCATTTGTAGCATAGTACTTTCACAACACATTCTTCTATACCGCATTACCCCCTCATGCATGATATCAAGTCGATTCCAGGTAATTTTTTCATCTCTGTATGTGCAAATTGAAGGTCACAGATTTTAACAGGCTCTGCTTGGAACATGTTCTCTAGCGGTAGAGATAACATCTCTGTGGCGCTCCAGGTTAAGGCCAGAAACTATCCGGCTTTGATCTTGCTGAGGAATCAGCTTCGTTTGAAACACAAGGGCCTCGAGGACCCACTCCAGGCCGTGCAGGAGGTGTAGATACGTGTTCTGTATCCTTGTTCAAGTTTATTTCATTCTTTACAGCCGTATACGGTCGTAATAACCGTAAATGCACCATACCGTAACCGTAAGAGGCCCTGGTAGCATCCTTACGGCTACGGTTACCGCTGTAATCCTTACAGATGTAACCATATAAGGTATGGTGTGATCCCTAACACTGGGGGTAAACATAGATGCATGTGGACCATGTATGCGTCAAATGCACGTGGTCCACATGCAGTCGCCTCATGTCACAAAGGTGCCAGTCGCCTTTGTTTTGCTTTGAGATGTCAATGCACTTTTTCAGTTTGAACCTGATGGTTCCAACCGGTTCAAACCTGATGGTTTAAAACTGGTTTGAACCAGCTGCTTTGGGCCTGATGGATTAAACCGGTTTAAACCATCAGGTTCAAACCAGCTTAAACTGCTGCTTGAATCGGTTGGATCCTCTGCTAATCCATGGTTCAAACTGGTTCAAACCACAGGTTTGAACCATTCTTTACTCAGAACCCTATAGGTAGGTTTGAACCATGGTTTGAACCGAACCTAAGGTTGGCAACCTTTTGGTTTGAACTTGAACCGCCCTGTTGCTGACTGTCTCTCTTTTTCTACGCTTGCTCGAGCACTCTCCGGAATGTGATCCCAAATTCACTCCGCATTTACTGCCTTGACTTCAGTCGTTTCAATCAACTCATGTTTTGCAAGCTTGATGTGCTATTCTCGTACTGAACCACTGGTTCGGCATTCGTCACGCATGGCTGGCTCACTTCTGTTTCTTCACAAGCATGACAAGTTGCCCACGGACTAAAAGCCAGGCAAGAGCTGGGCCCAATATCTCGACCTCATTGGGAGCAAACACCCTGTATGTTCTATCTCCGTTTAGCAGCTCTCTGACTCGACCCTGATCTCTGACATGGATGCTGGCCGCATGCTGGATGTCGTTTGGACTCCATCCTGGTCTGTGCCGTTTCACGCAAGAGGCAATTCCGGAGGCGTTCAATGTAAACTGCATTGATTTGTTTTCGTCCTCCATCCTCCACGATCATGAGTACTCCGTTATCGATGCTATTTCACAACTATTTCACGTCGGTCTCGTGACTATCTTTCATTCTGCTCCGACGGCGCATGCTTTGTCACCCATCTCATGATTTAGAAATTAAAAGACATACTGTATGATAAAAATTCTATACCGTTGAATATAATAGGGGGTTTCAAAGTTAAAATTTGAGGTCCAACTTCCGCCTCAACTTCTGCCTCAACTCTGCCTCAACTTGAGCAAAGTTGGGGCAAAAGTTGGGGCTCTAACTGTGAACGACCCGGGCAGCTGTTTCGGCCTTAACTTCCAAGTTGAGGCAAGTTGAGGGCTCGCGTATCAGAGAAAGATCTGTTACATGCCCAAAGCCCCAAATTAGCCGAAGTTGAGGCATCAAGTTGGGGCAGAAGTTGGGGCAGAAGTTGGACGTCAAGTCGGGCTCTTGTGCCTGATTTCACATCCGACCCCAACTTTGTGCCCCAACTTCTGCCCCGACTTTTCGAAAATTGAGGCACGAGTTGAGGCAGAAGTTGGGCCCCAGATTCTAACTTTGAAACCCCCTAATGATTGTCCACATTTACCGGAGTGGAGCGAAGGTTCATCTTGTAGTGGTAGAAGCAAAGATGTGTGTGACGTCATATCTAATCGCAACGTCTGATCTCTTCAATTGGAACCAGACATGCCTGCGCTCCGCTCGGGTGCGCAGTCTGAATAACCGACAACATAGTGATAAGCTGGAATTAATTGAGCCACACGCTATGAATATATTCATTGACAATTTGAATGATTCACAAGCGGCCGACAGCCCGCAGAGCGGGTCGTCATCCCTTCACAGGTTGAATTGGTGGTCTGGCATAGATACCGGGTGAAATACTATCTCGTACAGATTGCAAATTTACAAAAGCAGTTCTTGCCAGACAATATTAGAAGTAAGTGTGGACATGTCACCTTCGTACTTGAGAATCAAAACATTTTGTGAGTTCGGGACGCAAGTCATTGCAGAATAGAGTTGTCCATGGGAGAACACCTCTCTTCGCAAATCGAGCCCCAATTTCTGGACGGTTAGGCACTGGCACCCGTTGAAAGTGGTTGCATAACAATGGCGCAAGCGGTATCTGTTTTCGATGGACGGTAAATTCAAAGTCACGGGGTTGAAAATGGCAGTTCATGCGAGGAATGTGAAGGCGTATCTGATATTCATTCATTATCAATGGGAGAATACTGGAGGTTCACGTACTGGATCAAAAACTTTCCCTGCAACTACAGAGGAGATTGTTTCAACTTCTACCGTGTGCCGCAGGAGCTTTCGCACAATGACACGGGTATTTTTGGTCAGTCCTCGAGAAGCATCGAAATTTCGAGTGAGTCTGCAAATAGTACCAGTCTTGAGGAACAATTCGTGGGGTGGTATTCCAGGTTCTTGTAAGGAGTTCAAGAACTCGGGGTCCGAGAATACTTCTTCGCTGGAGTTATCCCCGCTGCCCTCGATTGAATCACTGCTGATATAGCAATGAACCTCGCCTGGCACAGAGCGAAGAATGGTTGCATTGAAGCCGTCCACAAATGTGTTGAAAGGGCTAAGAATTGCTTGCATTATGCAGACCGCCGGGTCGGCGACGACACTGGGTGGAAAGACAATATGGATGATGTTTTCCGCGGATTGGGTGTGTTGTAGATGTGCGAGATCGACAGAGTCATGAATATAGTCATCTCCAATTGAATCGAGAAAGGATGAGAAGACCAAATCGGACTGCTGACGCATCGATCTTTCGAGTCGCAAAATTTTGAAGTGGCTGAAAATTGGCTGAGTACATATGGATGCTTTGCAGATGGCCGTCCGTCCTCCAAAGCGGACAACTGGTGCAACCTGGGAATGTTTGATTTGTGCATGAATTCCTAGTCTAGGACGGACATACCTGGCGAAAGTCCCCAACCGTAATCAACATCCGCCCACCCCAGACATGATTCGACCATGTTAACATCCGCATGAGACGATCTGCGCAGTCGAACACCTTGAAATGGAGGCCCCCGATTTCATCAATAACATGGCATTTGGCCGCTAGAAGGAGTTTTGCGCGGTCGCTCCTGGGTCCAACAGAGGATTTAAGGTATGGATTGTATTCGTCTACCGGAATTCCATGGAGATAATGTGCTGTCCGCCCGCCATGGTAGTTTTTAGCTGCGAAGGCAGAGGACGCAGAGAGCAACACAATCTCATCCAATTTTTGGAGGGCCACAATCACAGGATAAAGGACGTAGGTTTTACCGCGTCCGGCGCGACCATCGACATGGATTGGTGGAGGATTTTCCATTGTCGCGACTTGCATGATCCGGTCGTACACCACTCGCTTGCGCCTCAATCAGTGCTGGAAAGAAATTTAACAGCGAATTCTCACCTGTTCGCCCGTAAGTCCGTTCTTAAATGCGCAAAGATTACTGGGATCACCGCCCCAGCGGAGACGCTCCGCATTAACTTCTTCCCGGCGTTCCGTGGGTTCAGGAAGCCAAATCTCTACCAAAGATTTTCCGAGGCCCTGCAGCAGACTTTGAAGGGCGATCAAAACTTCATTCCTAACCAACGCCGGGCGGGGAGAAGACGTACCCGCAGTGTAGAAGAGGGAAGTACCCCAAGTGAATGGAGCAAGAGTGCCCGAAGATAGAATACATCGCCGTGTCGCGGATACACCATCTCTATGCGACATATTCCAATATGCTCGGGCTGATAAAATCGAATTCGCATTCGCGGTCGGCCTGGATATTCGTCTTCGAGAATCTGGAGAGGATGCATGTCCTTGTCAGGTTCATGCTTCTCAAGTCGGCATTTCGAACCAAACTCCACATATGTTAAGTTATCAAGTTCAGGATGCATGGGGCGCGCCATATATCGGACCAATAGCGTGGCGTCGGACTCGGAGCCGTTTTTACGGGCCATTTGACCATATTGTCGCCCAGGTAAGTGTATTGGAAGCCGCTTGACGCCAGGCTGTTTCTCAGAAATATGGAACGAAGCCAGGCGCGTTGCAGCCTCAATACTCGAAAGATATCGGCCGCGTTCGTAGTCGCGGATTTCATCGACAGGTCTACGGGATGTGGTAGTAGGTTCATCCACCGTCGGCAAAGGATTTTTGTGAATTTTCCAGTTAGCCTGGTCGAGTTTCTGGAAGAAATACTTGAAGAGATACTGAGATAGTGCGACGCCGCTGGAGAATTCAACATTGATATGACAGTCGTATTTGAGAATCAGCCATGGGACGTACGATACAGTGAATTCATCTTCTGCATGCCGCCGTCGGTGGTCAAAGTATCCAGGAGGGTATCAGCAAAGTCGATTTCAAAGAAATTTCTAGACTGTACCGCGTTCGTTGAATGATGATTCAGCTTTTACGGTCTTGGGAAACCCGTACTGGCAGTTGCGAGGCCAACCACATCTGCAGTATGTCTTCTTTGGATCGTGAATATGGGTCATGTGGCGTTTTCACCGCATCGCGTAGAGCGCCAGCATTGCGGGGTAATTCGGCACTGAGGAATTTATCGATTTCTGCAGGAGACCTGGGGACATTCTTTAATGCAATGGCAATGTGTTCGTGAGGAAGGCCGCGCTTCTGGAACTCCGTAACGCGGATGTGATAAAGAACGGCACCAAAAATGGAGTGTGGGTCCTTCATGACAGCCGAGAGATATTGTTGAAAGACTCGGACTATAAGGTCCGGTCGATCGTTTGCAGATTGACTGGCTTCAATTGGGATGTGATTTCGGGCCAACGGGGGTTGGTGGTGAAAGTTATGAACAGTGCGACTGGACCGAGAGCCCTTCGAAGTGCCAGGCAGTCAGAAATATTGGCAGCGGACCAGGCAGGGGAATGGACGAAGGTGGATGGTAGACGAACGTCCTCCACAGGCTCTTCGTCGCCGGTTCCGATGTATTCAGCCTCCTTGGGGTCAGAATGCTGGTTATTGTGTATATAGGTGAGGCGTGCCTCCTCAAATGTGCTCCAAGCGTCAACCAAATATTCTCCTGGGAAGATTCAGCACGCTAATGAACAGGGAGAGTAGCCATGCTAACCAGTCAGTCGCGAGAATGTTGACATCTGTTCAGCGTTCATGAAAAATCGTGTTCGGTACCACCGCGCCTGGCCAAACTTTCTACCATCTGAGGTCAGACGACCCCCGCGACTATCCAATTGTGCCATGAGGGAGAAGCTGTAGATAATGCAAGGGTTCGGCAAAAGGAGAGAGGAGGTCCAGGAATATGGGTTCGTCGTCACCCTTGCGTCGAATGACTGATTTGCGCCGAGAAGGTGGAGAAGCTGGGGCAAGGGAAATGATAGCGGCAATCTCATTGTTGGCACTGTCCGAGTGTTCGATATGCAGCGCGATGTCATCAGAATCATCGTAGACCTTCAGCTTCTCCAATTCCGCTATGAATGGATTGACGCATTCCAACCCGGCAAGCGTGCTGCTAATCCAAGCAGCTGGAATATGCATTCTTCCCCCTTCGTGAACATGGACATAGGATCGTGAATGAACCATCGGATTGCATGCTTCGTGAGATGACAGCATGCGGTGATACGTGCCACCACCGGCTAAAGTTACGGCTGCAACGCTGTCAGGGAATTTCATAAAGTCACCGTCATAGACCCCGATCGCGGTGAGTGAGAAGATATTGTTTAATTTGCGCTAGATCCCTGCAGTTTTGCGATTGTTGATAAACCCATCCCACTCATTCGGACACAGGGGAAGCGGTGGTTGGTAATGGGTGCCCTTAGGCCCACAAACGAAGCACTGGTCGTTGATCCGTTCCCCTGTCAGCAGCTGACTATATCATCAGCAATCAAGAACAAAGAAGGCAAAGGACTCCAAAAAATCGGGCACAACACCGAATAAAAAGAAGGAGCGGGTAGAGCAGGCTAATGGCATCACAACCATGCGAACCTTACGGTCGCGAACGGTACGGTATCAGGACAAAGCCCCGTAGCTCCCTGTGATGTAGAATGCAGCTGTCTAATTGTCTAATGGGCCTTGTAGTTATGTTTTCATGATATAGTATGCCAAGTTTGAACAGATGACCTTGGCAATACCTTGCCAACCAACGGCAAGTTACTTTTCGTTGCTCATCGCCCAAGTTAGTGATGAGTAACTTTGAGTATTTGTGAGTGAATTCAAGTGACAATACATCGATGGAAAACAACTTTGAAACAAGTTAGCTTAGTTTGAAAGTTCAAACCAACAAGCTAACCGGTGCAAAGATAGCCTGGATAGTTATGACCGGAGGCCTAGCTACATGCCTGCGGGTATTTATACTACGATGTGTGGCTTGTAAATACCCAAGAATGGAGATAAGAAATGTGATGCGATGAGGGGGAGGTCGGTACCCGATGGCCTATGATGTCAGTCATCACTTGAGTATGCGGGGATCATGAGAGTCCGAAGCCTGGAAATGGGCGAGCAGAAGGGGATTGTAATGATGGCAACATAGCTCATTGGGGGGATTTCGTTTGAGGTCCAGAGCAGTCCAGGCGAGCTATGCGAGGAGTTTTGGGAGACAGATCCGTGCCAAGAGAGAAATGTGTCGGTGAGGCTCGTGTACACATCCAGTCCAGCCTAAGGTCGAAGTGATCTGCAAATGAAAATTTCCACTCCTTTATGCCCTGAAGCCGTGTCGCGCGTGTGGGATTGTGACGACATCCAGGTGTCTAGTGATGTTCTGGTTTGGTTTGGTCTCTAAACCGTGGTTTTGCTTTGATTTCAGCTGGTTTTGGTTCCAGAATCCTCAACCCAAAACCAGAACCATGGAGCAGGGTTTGGTTTGGTTTGGTTTTGATTTAAACCATGGTTTGCCCACCTTCTGCCCTCAAGAGGTCTGGGCCCACATTATAAAAGATTTTTGACTGGATGTTGCTAGAATATTCATCCTGCAACTCTACAACCTGGTTTTTTTCCCGTTTGTAACTCGTGTTCATGGTTGGCCAAGGTTCAAAGCCGCGAGCCGATCGGTGGGCATCAGCCACATCAATCAATTCTACGGCTCAGCCTAGAGCAAACTACGATAATGCTTCAGTATATGACCGTTGAGCAGTTAAATGTATCTGTTGAGGGAGGAGAATGGACTGAATACCCGGTTTAGTCTGAACAGCACTGGGAAATTTTAAAAGCTGGAAACCATGGTTCAAACCATTGGTTTTGGTTTCGCATGCTTCAAACCAAAACCAAAACGAGTGTAAACCATGACCCTGGTTTGGTTTGGTTTCAACAAACCATGGTTTTGGTTTCCTGGTGTCCTGGTTTCAAACCAAACCAAGAACATCACTACAGGTGTCGTAGCTGAGGGCAGCCGGCACGGCGCAACGGGTGACAAGGGAGTGCGGCGTGTGTAAGTGGGTGGTGTGCGCAGCAGTTGCGGGGTGCTTGGGGTCCCAGTCGACATAGGAGGCAGGCGTAAAGGGCAGAAGAGATGCGACGCAGTGCTGTTTCGTCCGGCTCTAGAAATGTTGCTTCTGCACTGATTCATACGGTAAAAAGTTTCGAGACCATCGTAATTAACGTCCCACCAATTCTGTCTCTTCAGAATCTTTTGGAGAGGCCAGGAAACAATGTAGTATATGAGTCTTTGCGAAGAATGCATTTTCAGATGCCTACATCAAAGCCCGAGTACGAGAGCTCTCAGGCAGTCAAAGGCAAATCTGAAGAGGCCATTTCATTTGGAGTGCTATTGTAAAGATATAATCTCTAGTGACCCAGGGGTTTGACACGTTTCCTGTTGTAGAATAACGCGCCGAACAAATCCCCACTTTTCCTGAGTTTGATATAAGCCCCTTCTCAGAAGGCGTGCTTCCACACGTGCTGGTCGTGTGGGACCGGGAAGGCGGCTTGATCTGAACCTAGGATTGTCCTGGGGTGGAATCGGACCACCGGGCTCGGTTACGGTGTTTGTTGCTCCCAAAAGGAATTACAAAAAATGCGCCCAAAAAGGAAAGAGAAAGGAAAAGAAATGTCACGATTCGATGCAAATCTTATCGTTCCAACGCCTATCTAAGAGCGCAGCACAACAAGCGCATGCAGATAGAGGACATATCTGAGAGTGTAGCATAATAGACACATACAGATGAGATAGTGGAAATGTTATCAACAACGTTGACGAACCCTAGATCAAGAGATCAGGATGAGATCCTAGATAACGGATCAAGAGAAGGACTTAGTACATACGAAGTCCAGACGACACCCCGGATCACGGAAGAACCCCAAGATGCAGAACGACACTGCTGTAAGCTAAACGACAGGAGACCACGAGGATGAAGGCAGGCTAGCCAAGACCTCGCACGAGTACCGATCAAGGTGTTAAGTCACACGATCGAAGAAGCATCAAGACGACAGATGCTTAGAAGGATATATATAGAAGGAAGCGTACCGACAGGATAACATGAGTACGGACGCATTCACGGATCAAGGCTCTCGATCGCCAGTACGAACTCGGACATGAGTTACGACAGACGAAGGTTAGACAACATATACCCACGCATACGTGGAAGAACATACGGAACACCATGAGGATATACACTCGGTTCCACAGTACCAGGAGGAGTCCTTACAATACTCGACGAAGAACACATGCAGGACAGCATGGGAAGATATTATAAACTCGACACGAGTATAACTGGAGACGGAACGATCGGATACAAGGATCGTCGGAACGAACCTATGCCACATGCATAGATGGATATATTTACATGGATGATCGAGGAAGCCACTGAAGACTTGAATTCATGATCAGATGGTATACATGTGGTGGTTACTAATAGCCTTGCGGACTACGACATGTTCTTGGTAAGAACACACGTCTAACAGATGGAAGCAACGCACGTACAGTTCATTTCAGTTTATATATAGTAGTACAACATTACTTACGGTCGTTTACCATGCCAAAGCCTTATGCTCGGATCATAGCATTTACTCACGCTGACTTATTAGGAAGGTATAGCTCACAGTTGAACTTGACGATAGTTACAATGATTAGATACACAGAACAGTATATAGTCGTAGCCTAGTCATAGATATTCTGTACCTCTCCTAGTGTTTTATTCAACTTCATTGACGATACGGTTAATACCTTGCACTACCCAATCCCTGATCATCATACCGATCTGTGGACGCTCGGGTGTGTTGTCATTGTAACAAGAAAAGAGGAGGGTTCAGATTTCACTCACTGCTGTACACCAGCTGTTCTATTGCTTTTGATAGTCTTATAGCAATCACGCCCCTCTCAGAAAGACACCGACTGATTACGTAGTTGCGTGGCTGTGCTGCCAGGTGTTCTTTCCTTTGTACCGCAGCCGGAAGGCGCTGAATAAATCAAAGAATATTCATACACATACAGGAGGCATATAGAATCATTTCTTACAGTGACAGTCAAGTGATACAGAGGGCCAGTATCTCAATATGAGATCAGCCTGAAATTTGGTCAAAAATTTTGTCTTGGCAAGTTGATCATATATTGTCGCAGGCACTCGATGAGCTGCTTAGAGATGAGTGAAGACACTGACTATTTTCAAGTTTTCTATGTCTCCAAATATTTCTAGATTTATCGCTGGAGTGTACGCACCACGACGTGGTGTTCAAAAATCAGTCGGTGTCTTTCTGATGGGGTCATGATTACTAACAGACCATATACAAATACTTACTTGTTCATCATCCATTTCTGGTCTGTAACAGAGACTATGCTTTTGAGGTTGACTTTCTTTGGTGCCCAGTGGGTGGACAGTGACTCTGTGTTTGATTTTCACGAGATAGACAAATAACCTGTCAATCTGACAACACACTGATAACTCTCTCTGTTACCACCAATAATTCTTGCATGGACTGCAACCAACCAAATTGTGAGGGAAGGAGCTCAGTACACCCGGAGCTTCCATGTGGTGGTGGTACTTGGAGTTTGTCGGGTTGGAGGACAATCCAAACTAATATGCCAAATTGAATGTATGAAGCCTTTCGAATAAATTTGAGTCACTGATATAATGTAGCGGTTGTTATTACGCTCGACCTCCAACCTAGACTAAGCGAAATGTTCAAAAGTGAGCGAGAACGAGGCAAAACCGTCCTTGAACAGTGAAATCAAAATTTATGCAAATAGAAGTTCACATGATCATTCCCTTATTCGGTTTCACCCAAAAGGGGTGAAGCCCCATTCGGTTTCACCCATACTATTCTAGCCCCGGATGTGTCCATGCACCCCGAAGTGGGATTTCTGGGAATCCCAGTCGCAAATCTGAATAGAACACTTGGAAAAAATAGTATGTAGTGGCCATGCATAGTAGTTAGCATTTTCTAGCCCAAAATTTACCATTGACCAGAATGGCTTTCGTCTGAAGTGCTACAAGCTCTTGGCTGAGCAATCCACACAGGGGTATTAACTGCTGGTTGAGTCTCGGCTTAATTTCGAATGGAATCTCGGGCCAGCCACCTGGAAATATGTATATGCGTTCTCTGGATGTATCCAACCATACTTACCTCATTTCTGAAATTTTCTGGTGCCTATGTGCTGAATGGTAAGCCAACTACATGAAATAATTTTTTGCTGAATACTGGCATGTTTCTGGGGTGCCTCATCCAAACAGATGTAGCCACACTTCCTTTGCTATCTCCAATATGTGCTCAATAAATATTGAGGGAAGTTGAATCTATTGTTCGGGCACAGTTCACTTCCCTTTCCCACACATCTGTTGTTCTATTCTTGTATGTGCTTCATTGATTCTGTCATGCTGAAAAAATTCACTGGTATATATTACAAGCCCTGGAATACGGCATACATGGCCCCGTATTATTCCTACCGTCGTTGTTGGAATGCTTGCCTAACTCATGGTGATAAAATGTTGATGTTCTGTACAAGCATGCACATCGTGGGAAGACTCTAACTTGACATGCATCCAGTGTTTTTTTACCCTGCGAGGACGATGACCATACTCCCGAGTGTCTGTGCAATGTGGATCCACCGGTGTGAGCATGCCAATTCAGAAAGTCTGCTCTGATGTTTTATTGGTAACCTCTATAGACTCAGTTACAGCCTTACAGTGGATCTGCAATTTTTCTACTTCAAATGAGCAGCCATTTACATGACTGCAGGCTTCGGTATTGTTGTTCCATGCCATGCAAGTCCCAACGAAGGCGGTGCATCTTGTTTGGGTGTGCTTTGATCTCCGTCAATTGCGGCTATTACTTGTATGTCAGGGCTCGGGGCCGTACCATATACAGCACGACCACTGACTGCGAGTGACCTGCACGTAACCGTACCCGCAAAGCGAGGTTTGGGGCCTCTTACGGGACGGTACGGCTGGTTTTACTATTTTTACGGTCATTATGGCCGTACTTCCTGCAACTTAGATCGGCTCATCAACGGCTCATCAACGCCGAGGGCAATGTGGATGAGCAAGAAGTAGATTTATTCAGAGAAGAATTAAATGAGACGAGTTGAACTACTTGGCCTCTGCAACACAGAGGGCTTCCTCAAGGCTTTTGCGCTTCAGGGAAGGTGATGTTTGATCAACACCAAACCACGCTCCTATCTATTTTGTGATTGTGATACTACCCGGCCCGGGTTCCGGTTTTCGACTCGGCAATAATGCAAACAACTCGAATTACGGTAGTAGGCCCGCGGACACTCCCTTGGAACTCCGACCGCCGTAGAGTAAATCAACGGCTGAAAATGCCCCCTAACTCCGGTACATCAATAGAGTAAATCAGCGCTGAAAAGGGTGATGTCCGGTCCATATAGAGTAATTCCCACGGAGTGCGATTTTTTTTTGAGTACCATCGGCTACCATCGGCTTCAAATTTGACAGAAATTTAAATGTCGTTGAAAGCGGTGATCGCTGGTGATCGGCTGCCGTTGACGGTGATCGGAAACAACACCAATTGCACCACAGCAACGGAACGACTTTTTTCTTCCCTCTTCTCTCGACTTCTCTGATGGCCGGTGTCATCTTGCTCGAGCCCGCTGTTCCGTTCGATGCTGCCGAATGGATGGGGGTCGGAAAGCTTTACAAGGACGTCCCAATCGAGGTGTCGGATGCATGCTGTGATGCCCGCCAAATTCCCGCCGATCTGCAGGCGACGTTCCGAGTACGACTATACCGGTAACGGATTTTTTGGCGCTCCAGCTACCAGACATTCTCGATGGCCATCAAAAAATCTCGACCCAGACGGATGAATGGTTCAGTTCCGAGCCGCCAAAACTGCGACTCAATCCCCACTCTCTGGTCGAGCTCCATCCCTGTGCTCTCTTTCATTCGCGAGCTGGAAAATGACTACCCACAAAATGGATGAACGGCGCCATCTCGGTTTTGAACCCCCTCAAAAAATCCATCCGCCTCCCTTTATTTGCTATTGGGTTCTACCGCGAAATCCATAAACTTCGGGAGGCGCAGGACAAATGGCACAGCAGCGTCCGGTGGGCACAAGATAAAATTACTGGGCATGGTCTCGAAATCTTTGCGCGGGTTTCGTGGAATACTGTCCATCCCGGCGCTCCCGACGGGCAGCTGGATTGGACAAGGCTTGTCGACGATGAATGGTTATCAGACGGGATTATAGACACCATGATGGCCGACATTCAATCTCGCGCACTCAAAGTCAGCACCCTTGCCTCGGTAATTGTGGCTCCTTTGTCATTCCAACGGGCCATCCTTGCTATTTCGAGGGAAGCATCTCCCAGCAGGTACACTCTCCGCCTTTTGGCAGAGTAAAAAACTTCGTTGAAGGCTGGAAAGTCACTGTTCTATTTCCCCCTTCATGTCAATGGGAACCACTGGATCATGTTCCATGTTGACTTTAAACACAATGTTTTGGGCCATGGTACAGTCTCCGCAACTATCTTCAAATAACTGTCCTTAAAATCTTACAGGTGATTCGTTTGGGAAGAAATCCGCGGGCAGTGAATTTACGCCACATCTTATCAGATGGCTGGAAGCCTCATTTCACTGCACGTTCAAGAACCTGGGTGATATGTTACCTCATCCAAGCCAGGGAGACTTTATCCATTGCGGAATTTATGCTGCCAATACCCTCGAGCATGCACTGTTTCAGACCCCGCTAATATCCTATGCCGACTGCGGATCAGTCCGGATGGCTTGGTTCAAAATATTTGCGTCAAAAGGCTTGTTAGAAACTGTGAGTTCAGTGATGATTGGATAAAACTTGCTTCTCAAGTCAACTAGTACACTGCTCCTCTTCTTGCAAACCACAACTTCCCTGATTTGGGTCCCGTGTGTGTTCTGTCCCCGATATTCTGTGCAATGCTAATATTTACGGAAGTTCCTAATATTAAATGCCGTGGGGTTACTTCCCTCACTCCGCTCCGACTTGGTTCATTCGTGGTCATGCGTTCGGCCATTAGGCTCTACCTTGGCGAGGTTCTTGGTATCTACCGATACGGGTCAGTCTCGGGAAGACACGAGAGTTTCACTGATGCTGAAACTGTGGATGGACTGAGCTATGTGAGCCTGCGGGTATATGAACAGGTAATCTTTGCACTGTATTCAGTGCATTCTCTTACTCTTTTGGAGGTTGCCCCGGAACGCAACATCAATATTTTCCAGCACATAGCCCCTCCAAATCGCACTTCAGCTCGTTCGCTCGCTTTATTCACCCACGCGCCGATGTCCGAATTCGTCTACCTTTTGACAGGAGTCGGTGTTCGAGCCCTAGTAACGAGACATACAGTTTGACGGGTGGAGACTTTGGGTGGGAACGTTGGCAGGCACTTACCTCCCGAGCTGTCTATGGGATTCTAGATCTCCCTGGTTTCGATGAAGATTCCGACGATGAGGACGAGGAAGAAGAAGAATACGAGGAGCCGGAAGGGACCAACGGGAAAAAAACGGAAACCAAAGCCGCCACGAGGAACTGTGAAAAAGAAGAAAACCGATGAGTCGAAGTCCGGCGCCACCCAGGCGCCAGCGAAGCGTCAGAAAGGTGCAACTGGACTACCGAAACCGCGGAAAAAGCCTGCGCCCCGAGCTAAAAAGTACCAGTAGTGGATTCTGCATGTATGGTCTGTCTTATTAGGGGCCCATAATTGATTGAGATAGCTCCGTTGCATTGCCCAGGCATTTTTAGGCTATGTCCGACCAAAATAGAGTAAAACAGCCGACTCGGCGGAAATTTCATAGAGTAAAACAGGGTCAAAATCGGGCAAAAAGCGGTCGGAGTTCCAAGGGAGTGTCCGCGGGCCTACGGTAGTGGTACCTTATCGTATGCCGTCAACGTTTAATAATACCTCATAGTATACCGCCAACGATTGACTGCCGATGAAGCCGAGCATCAAATGTTCGGGATTACCCGAAGTCTTGCGTACGTGTTGTCTGCACAGCCTCACTGATGTAAGAACACTGGCATCCAAAGCGAGCAAAGACAACGGCATCGGGGATGCCATTCACTGCTTGCTCATTGGGCACCACACCAGATCTCCAGCTGCATCTTTTATGCCTGGGGGATCTTCTCGGGTTTTGGACCTTTTGGTTTGTTTTATCCTTCCGGATGGGCAAATACGCATGGTGAAATCACAGCTGCGATGCTGCGAGGATTGCTGGGTCGGTGCACTGGTGAGTAGCATAATGGCGCTCCCAGCACATGGTGGTTGGGGGAAATCAGTCTTGGCATCTAAGTTAAAGATGATCTGGCGCATCGTTTGAGTCGGCCGAGTGGCCGGAATCAGGCGGGGTTACGCGTACGGCTTTATACGGTTGTGCTATGTACAGTGACAGCGCGTAACCGTAAAGTCGGTACGAGAGGGCCTTACGGGACAGTTACGGGTGACGGTATTACCCGTACCTTTCCGGATACAACCTCGATCCCTAGCAATGTACATGCTTGAACTCGGGATTGGCAGTCCCGGGGGTCCAAATATCCAATAAATTCCCATCTTGGTTCACACCTGATTGCTTCACTTTCTCTTAGGCCTTCTCGGAGGCTTCTCCACCCTCCTATCTATTTTATGATCATGGTCCTACCTGGGCCGGGTGCCGGTTTTCGACTCGACAAGGGGTTGAGAACAGGGCAACTACCGCATCAGACGACCCCTTTCACATCTTAACCAGCTACCACCACCATGCAAATCCTCTACTTACTCTGGACTGGCCTTTTCTCCTTTGGATTCCTCCTTGCTGCTCTCAAGAGACATGATACCCCGAGCTCGGGCATGTTGAGTGCCTCCTGTCTCGTTACCATGAGCGATGCCCTTGCAGGTGCTCCTGCTGCCAAATTTGTTGGTCGAATAGAAATGCATTTGTTAATACCGAATAAAGACTCCACTGCCGACTTTGTCGGAATAAATCTGCATTTTTTGATGCCGAATAAAGACCGTGATATCGGATGGCTTCATGCCGAAGCCTTTGCCAAGATAGCACTGTTTGCACAAAAATCTGAACGAATATGGACTGCTGCAAAGCCATTGCTTTACTGGACTCACCTGGTTTTACTGAATATACAGTATTTCTAGTCTTGATCTATGGCTCTGGCATGAGCTCTTCTCCCAGAACTAGGTGTGCCCGATTACACGGACAGCTCCGGCCCTATGTCATGCTGAAACACGATTATCGAGCCTTGCTGCTGTATCATTTTCTGAGTGACTCGCAATTTAAGTTATGTGCCTGTGCAATCTGGCATTTTGCTCCCCTCAGATATATCATTGTTCGTGCAAAAGGTACTGTGCTCCTTGGGCTACTCCTATTCGGTTCATTTTCCCGTGCCTCCCGCATTGAGAAGATCAATTATTCATGCAAGCACTTCAGAGCATGACAGTGCACCACATTTGGCGTGCCAGCTCATCGGTCTTCCACTGTAGCCTTAATTCTTTTCCATTCTGTTCACTACTTGACATGCGACATCTACCATACTGTACAATTTCGTTCAAATCGACAGGGGGTGTGACGCGTGACCCATTTTACCTATTCGACATTTCGGCAGCCGCCGATTTTTTGCGTGACACCTCGAAAATTTCGGCATTTGAACCGGAAATTTTGCCTTTTTTTGCCTTTTTTTTTTTTTTTTAGGCAATTTGGGGCCTGTGTAACCACTTGGAGGTTCGACAGAGGCCCGAGTGACGCGTGTCATCGACCAAAGTTCGTGATCGACAGGGGGGTGCGTGACGCGTGACTGCCGATTTGAACGAAATTGTACAGTATACATTGCATCTCCTGGACAATGATATCTGGATACGCACATTAATCGAAAGTTAGCTGAAACATGTATGGAGGCTAGAAGTAATATGAAGTGTACCCCACGTGGGTTAAAGGGTTTCAATCGTCTGGGGTTTGTCTTCTCCAGTTTCTTCAGGAATGCACTCACCGCTGACTTCTGGTAGTATTCCGGCATCGGAAAGTGATTGCTGAATCCTCCGCCTCCAGACTCGAAAAAACCCATGTGTCAGATCCTGGTTCCACACTTCCTCCGCAACGCTGTTCCCAACCAAGCTCCTCGAATTGGCTTTCACCTGAGTCCCCCCCACGGATGTTATCCACGGACAGGCCCCAGGCCATCTGGGGTTGAAGTGCGTTGCATTCAGATTGACCAAACCTGAATCAAATCAAACTCATTGTTAGGATTCCTTGAAGAAAAAGAGGAACGGAAAAGGAAAAGGCTATACCCCATTATCGAAGCAATATCCCTGTATCATTCTCACAGCACCGAAGTTCCCTGCTGAGAACAGTACGGACACACCCATAAACCCCAGCTTCACAAACTCGTTGCACTAGCGCTGGGTGTAGAACAGCAGAGACGATACTCGAAGGCGAGTTTGATATGACATGCGGAGGGCTGAAGGTTCCGCAGGTATGCTCCTGGGGGTCACCGATGGGGAGGTTGGGGAAGGGAGGGTTGTATGCATAGTCATCACTGCCGTTGGACATGCAGTACAAGCCATTGACTGCGGAGAGCCACGCATTGAAGGAGAGGACATTTACTGGTGATAGATGCCACACAATGTTGAGCTTTGCGGTATGCTTGCGACTATAATAAATGCCACACTGGTAATCAAGGTCCTGACTTGCAGCATCGTAACTGGATGTGGCTCCACCAAAGCCATCGTATATTGAAGCATCTACCCATCATCCCTACGTCCGTGCCTTCCACTGCATCCACAATCCCTTTGTGTACGTATGTCTGTCAGGCCTACTCAGAGTGTGTGGACGAAAAACTCTCACCTTTGTCAATTCGAGCGAACAACGGTGACTTTCCAATCAGGCCGAGAGAGAAGTTGGCAAAGAACATATCCAGATCCGACTGCAGATATGTCGCTGGGGCCTGGCTGACTACAAAGCGAATCAGGTACATAGGTTCAGCTCCATTCGAGAGAAGGCAGGATAGTCGGGTCACATACCTATACCAAGGCTCTTCCAATCTGCCGCCTTTGGGATGTACGTGATGTTGTAGAGGGAGTGTATGCACGCCAGGGTGAAGGGTTGACCAATCTTTCGGAGGGCCACGGGATTGTTACAAGCCTGATATTTGGCTCAACAGTAAGGGTGATGATCTCGATGGGGTGCGTAATGTGGGATGGGACAGAATATGAATCACACACTATTCAACAGTGAGTTCAGTCCGCATTCATTTGCGCTTTCCTTGTTTTTTCCCATTGTATATTAGACACAGAGCAGTGTGGTTGTCACATTTTCATTTCATTTCAATCCCTCACCCTTCAAAGTCTATTTTCGATGGGATCGTTGATGTGCTGATCAGTTGGACCGTTGAGCCGGCGATCAATTCGTCCGGGAATGTCCGAAGTCCCTCGCACGCGTGCTGTGCACAACCACTTTATAGAGTGAAACGCGCCCTGAACAGTTAGTGTTTTGTTTTCGGTTAAAGGAAGAATAAAAAAAGAAAGTACGAGTTATGCCGTGCGCAGCATCGGCCTCCCCCCAAGTTATCTCTATCATCTAGTGTTTGTTCCACGTATGGAACGAGAAGAGACAGTCAGATATCGCATCTACTAAGTTAGTCAGGGAACAAAAAAGTTTAACACGTGAACGGAATGATTTGAGGGAAGGAAAGTGTTTGAAAAGGCGGTCAGAAACCTTCTAAGACTCAGAGCTTTAAATTTTTGAGCAGTCCGAAATTAGAAGCATCGACATGGGACCCACAGGATCGAGTTTCAAGGCATCCAAAGAATAACGTACGTTGCGGCGAATACAAAAGAAACATACAAAATGGCTGTACCTATGATCTCGGGGTTGGAAAAAGTCCCAATCCCACAGCGTTTAGATTGTGCCAGTCGCACGTCACATCTAGCTCACTAGCATGAACCCGTGCTTCGCTACAGTCCGGATGAATGAATCTCGGAAGCTTGGATTTGCTCCACCCAAATGAACCGGCAGCCTGCAGCTCAACAAAAGTGATCAAATAAAATTCAAAACATGTTTAAGTTCACTGTATTCCCATTCATCAGTATGGACACTCGTCACCAACCTCTGGTTGGTTCCTCGTGTCCCCCGTGTCCCCCATGTCTGCATCCATTAAATATTATAATTGACACGCCAAATGATTACCATAAATAATCTTGGCATTGCAGTCAGCTTTTTCCAGCTGCAGTTGGTTTCTCATGTTTCCTGTGTGCTCAAGCCTAGTAAATGATGTTGAGAGAATAATCATAGGTGGAAGTCCAGCAGGCTTTGTCTAGGGCTGCATGCCGTCCCGTCAACGGTCACGGCAGTCATTTTGAAGTGTCTGTCACGTGACACCTGTCAGTTTGCTTGTCAGAACTACTGAGTACGTTCAAAAGTTGTGGCCTAAAATGTGTGTTAGGCTTACATTTGCATGAAGCATGCCTTCCCAAAGATCACATCATATTTTTTTGACAATTTATGGTGTGTTTCCAGGACCTGTCTACCCGTCGACGGCCGTTCTTGACGGGAACAGCCGTCAAAAGTACAGTCGAAGAACCCGACGGGATGGGTCAGGATACCCATCGAGCCATCCCGTGCAGCCCTAGAGCCTTCATGTTCCTGCTGTTCCAGATTGTGGGTGCAGGCCTAGATACAGGGAATGTATGCAATTAGTGCATACATATCCCATGTGTGACAACAGTCGGCCTGCACAGAAGTAAGCAGAAAAAGTAGCATGAAGCAAGCATCAATTTGTTTGCAACAAAACATCGTTGGAAGTAGTGTCGGAGTTCATCGGACATCTCGGCATAGCTACCAGACTGACACTGCCACCTGATTGATGTTTGTCTGTATAACCTGATTGGCTGACGACATCTACACGTGACAGCCTTCATTTATATAAGTAGATTGCCTAATTGATGGCTCATCATTTCCTTCATTTTTGTGTTTCCTCAGTTTACACGCTGGTGAGTGCACTAATATGTGCTCAAGAACATTTTCTGAAGTACTAACCGCTCTCTGATTTTTCTCCAATTTTCTTCAGCCAAGTATGTGTTGATTTTGCGTCTTTGCCGAGGTTTGAACGATCAATCACGTGCGATGCGCAAGGCAAAACGGCTTGTTCTAGTGAGTGTGTTAGACACCGCATTTAAACATTGTGAAATGGTGAATTGCTAGATATCCAATCCAAGAAGCCATCCCCCAAGAATCTTGTTAACACTGGTGTTTTCTATTCGGCAGGAGGAAAATCGGAATCTGATTACCTAAAATTACATAATAAGGTTTGACTGTGATCCAATCCCCGTGGTAAACAGCAGACTTCAACAAGCGAGGTACGAGCTCAATTTTGTTGAAGTGTCTACCTAGGGGAGACTATGTCACATCACTCCATGCTCTTCCGCAACCTCCATCGTGACCATTTGTATCGGACAACTGCCCACCTCCAACTGCCAACTCCTTTGACGAGATATTTGAGGTACTGGGGTTTTTCATTCAAATTGACAGGGGGTGTGACGCGTGACCCGATTTACCAGTTCGACATTTCGACAGCAGCCGAATTTTCGCGTGACACCTCCAACATTTCAACAGCGCCATGAAAATTTACCTTTTTTTGCCACTGGGGGGGAGGGGGTGGGGAGGTGATATGCCTTAGAGGGTTCGACAAACCCCTCCATGACACGTGAACCCGACCAAAATTTGTCTTCAACCGCGGGGTGCGTGACGCGTGACTGTCAATTTGAATGAAAAACCCCAGTATTCATTCTGTGTGATAGTGAGCCAGATACTATGCTAACACGGTGTCCAGCTGTATCAGCGACCCTTACTGGCCTGGCTGCACTCTCAATATCTACTTCAAGTCAGAGAGCTCTTTCTCTGCTGATGGACAACATCCGGCCTGGCCGTTCGAATCCAATCCGCCAGATGTACAGCGCCGGATAATCAAAGTCGACAAATTTGATGGACCATTTACCTGGGTCTCAGCAGGTCATCGGTAAGCTTTTAAATGATGGGAAAGGCCTTTTTACATTCAAATGGTTCATCTGGCACGAGCGGATTTCCCTCAAACTCAAAAAATAAGTTTTGACCACCTCAAAACTTTGGCCAAGCACCGAAATGAGCCGAAAAATACCGAAAAAACTACCAATCGACTCCTTTTTGAAAGCGCTATCTGAATCCATTGAAATCTGAGAAATTCCACGAGCCGTTCTTCCAAAGAAATCGATTTCCTTTTTGGGATAGCAGGTGGTCCAGATCGTGTTGACCACGATTAGATGGTCCAGGGCAGTGTGGATACCTCGAGGCACGGTGCATGTTGGATACCTCAAGGCACCTCAAGACACGGCTTGTACTTGTCCACTGCACCTGTCACTACCACAATATGGCTCCTGGGCGCAGCCGCCCAGCAAAGAGAAAACCCAAGACATCTGGACTTCGGAATCAGAAGCCTTGCACTCCACCCCTGAGCCCCGAGTCAGCACTAGCTGAGCCAGAATACGGTCCTGAAAGAAAGCTGCCTTTGATTGCCTTGACACTTGCCCAACCGAGGTCATCAGAAAGTTCGTAAATTGTTCTTGGCGCTTTATGGATGCATATCGTAAAGGATTGACGGGGGACGATGCCGCGTGGGCAGTAAAGCAGCAAAAGGGGCATCAGAAGGTGTCACAGACGGCGATACTGAAGCTTGCTCCAGGGGGCATGCTTAACTAGGGTACATTAACTATTTTTTTGCTGTACCGAGCCCGAAAGGGGTACACAAACTTCATTTTTTGACCTCAAGATTTTGGCCGCATCCAAGATGTCGTGGGAAAAACTTCGGAGGTGGTTTTTTGGCCCTTTTTGAGGTCTGGGAATCTGAATCTGAGCTCAGATTTACCCGTAAAATTCGTGTTCGCCGGCGATCAGACTTGTCAACTTTGATTGTCCGGCACTGTATTACTCCAGGAAGTTTGAACAACTGCAGCTGGACGAAGGAAGCCCAAATTTTTGCGGCCTCAAGGGGTGAGACATTCGAGAGTACTTAATAACATGGTAATAGAGTGGTTGACTTTCCATAAGCATTAGAAAATGTTTTTCACATTTTTCGAGCTCAAACCGCGCTGAATCACTGCACTGACATGACAGCTGTCGGGACCCCATCGGGCACAGATCTCAGTTGGAATATTTTGGACCCTCTTGTAGAATTGAATTAATTATAATCTAGAGGAGGGGTCCCTACCCCCTCTTCAGAATAATCACGCCTCGAATTCATGCTCTTAAACGGCTGGCTGCCTCTTCGGGCGAGAATTCACAGCCATACGTCACCGGACTAGGCCGGACCGGGTCTGTCCACACCACCTCCCTTGCGCATCCGTCTCTCAATTCCACCCCGTCTCCTTGCTGCCCATAGCGGCGACGTTGGGTGCCTTGCAAATGGCACACTCCCGGTGGAAACGACCACCCACCTGGTCATTTTACTCCCCATTCGTTCACCACTTCCCTTGCGCATCCGGCTCTCGATTCCCTGCTGTCGGCGATGTCGTGTAGGATCTGACTTGGACTCGGAGTTTTGAGACGCGTTGTTTACATCTCACGTGCTGACCATAAACTCTAGCAAAATAAAATGTTTTATAGCTTGTGGGAACCCTCGGGCATTAAATTTAATCGGAATAGGTGGTGTGCCGGCACGGTTGGAACCCCTCCAACAAGCTCTAATATATGATATGGCTTGTGGAAAGTCACCCAGTATTTGGCTGAACCCACTGGTGGTTTAAGCCGGTTGAAATATATGGCTTAACCTCCTGGATTAACGGTAGCTTTAAACCGGTTATAGTAGTTTAAATACACGGTTTAACCAGCTTTATTTAACAGTGTCCCAACATCGTGTTATCACTGCCCCAGTACTTTATTGATGGCAAATCCACGGTATAACCAACTGATTATCGGACTTAACATAGTTAATGGTTGTAAACCCGTGAGGTTTAACCTAGCCCATCTGGATCTCGGACGAAGCCAGTCCCATTCCCGAATGGGACGGCTGGGAGCTGGAGCTGTTTATTTGGATGGCCAAGCAGGACTCATATCTTGCGGAGGCTCTCACCTATCACCACCTGCGCGCCCTCCAGGGCAGCTGTATCCCCACTTTCCACGGCACCGTTCGGATGCCCATGTCCCCCCCTGCCGAGTTTGTTCACCCAGTCGTGGACTTCGTACCCGGTCTTGCGCTTGAATACATTCATGGCCCGAACATGGGTCAATTGAAAGTCGGAGTGGATATCACCAAGGACGTTGCGGAGCTTACCTCGCGGCGTCTCATAGATTGCATCGTCCAGATCGGCAACTCCTACTGCTGGCACAACGACCTTCGTCTCCCCAATGTATTCCTCCGAGGGCTGGCCAAATGATCCCAGCTTGTCATCACTGACTTCGGCCTCGCTGAGGTCATCGCATCGGGAGAGTCTAAAAAGAGTGAGCTGGCAATGTAGATGAGGTCATGCACGTGTGGAAGGTGCTGACTGAGCCCTAGCATGGCAACTGGCATGTGGGCTCCCCCTTTCCGCAACGTATCTATGAACGAATCACAGCAATTCATGGGTACGCGCAGGTCAATAGCAGAATCGAGGACATTCCAAAAGATGTGCGGAACATCCAGTTCGAACACGTTCCAGGTTCTGAGGCACCGGAGGCGGGAGAGAGGATGCTGCTGTGGCGGGTGAGGCCCGGGGTGAGAACACAGGATGGTTATCTATTCAGGGACTTAGTAGATGCGTAGTGTCAGATTAGAATGCTTCGCCTGTAGACGGAGATGGTGTATATTGGTGCTCTTCTATTCCAACAGCCGGAAATTGGCATTTTTTGAAATTGTGTGCGTTCTTCTACCGACGATGAATAAACGTGCATACAGTGATACACACCTTTTGGGGGTAATACCGGGGCCATAATGATGGCAAGTTTTTGCCCAAAAAATTCACCACTTGGCTAGCCCCCAGAAAAATCGCACAGGTCCATCTACAATAGAGAGCTTGTGCAAAAAAAACCGCATGCGGCTTTCCAGACTTAGCCGACGGGCTTGCCAAAACGGCTTGCCCCGCTTAGCGGAGTTTGAATTTGGCTGGGCGGGCTTGGACGGCTTGGCTTGTGGCTGGGCTTGACTTGAGCTCGCCTACACCAAACTTTACCACTGTATATAAGTTATTGATGCCTGGTGCCCTAGGCCTCCCTGCCGGTTCCCGCAGTCACCGCCATCGATCAAAATTGTCTCTTACTTATTGTACAGATCAACAAAATACCCGCCGACACGACTCGGACTTGCAACGTGTGAAACGTAAATACACCGGCCCTCTAGCCAAATTCCCCGTTACACCCATGACCATTTCTGCTGTAAGTAATAGGCTGATGTAATGCCCGAGAACCAACAGTATTCAGTTTCCCCCGCGACGGCGCCGACTGTGGGTTGCCAAGGCAGGCTTTTGGGTCGAGTTTTTACCAGTATTTCGAGGAGAGTGAATAAAGTAACTTGTGACTGCTAACTTTAACTTTCATTGCCCCTTTGGCTTAGCGGGGCTAACTTTACTTTACTTTTCCCACGCTTGACGAAACTAACTTAGACTAACTTGTTGACAACTATAACTTGTACAGTTCTGATAAGACAATGCAATGACCCTACTAGACGCTTCCCAATGCCTTGAGCATACTCTATACATCAATAATCATTATTCTCACTCTACTAATGTCATTGTCAGTGCCTTCATCATTGTTGATCTTTGCCACATCCGTTGCACCGGTTGGACAGGTTCCGTCTGACGGGTAGCTGACCCGTTCTGTCAAGGGATTCAGAAAAAAGTTTTATGGGACGGCAACGGGACAGTTTTTTTTGCTGCGATGGCCATCGAAACAGCGGCCGTCAACGGGCCGATGGTTTGACAATGCTAGACCCTTAAATTTTGTAAGTTTTTAAGAGTCTCCTGTAGAAATGAGGTTCCCTCGCTACTATCAAACCTATTTGATGCTCTCTAGAGCTATACATTGGTCAGGATCAAGCCAAAATAGTATTACTGTGTTCCAAATGTGAATAACTTTAACAGTGTCCTCGACAATTTAGAAGCATTAGGTTGGAATTTGAGCTGCTAAGGAAGTCCAAAAGGTCTAGTACTGCTTGGAGGAAGGAAATGATTCATAACACAAACAAAGATTCAACTACAGGCACACTGGAGCCCGCAAATTTTCGGTGATCTCTTGAAGCTTGGTTTTGGTTGTTCTAAGCCCGAATGATAAACTGACCAATATAATAGCGCAGGGATGGCCAAACTCGCATTTTCTGTGAAAGAAATTTGAGTTTGAATATAAAGTGCATCTGGGCACAGCCTGGGACATGCAATAATTACCAATAGGGTGCGGAAAGCTGGAGCACTAGTTGTGAAAGCCAAATGGCTCAGATAAGTGAAGAAAAAGACCTAGACTTGTTTCAGTTCACTTATTTACATCTACTTACACAATTACTTACTGTTACTTGAAGCTACTTGAAGTTACTTAAAGTTACTTGGAAGTAACTTGCCCCGCCAAGTTAGATCAATGCGATCAGACAAAGTAACTTATGCCATCAGATGGCATCAAATCCCGCCAAGTTCATCAAGTTATAGTCGCAAGAGCGTGAATTGCTACTTGTTATGACCTGTGTGACTCTGGATATAATGAAAATAGCTTCTAGACTACCATGGCACATATTGAGCCAAATTTGGGAGACGGAAACTCCAATTTGACGTGGGATGCCATTGTTTCAAGTCTTGTTTTGCTTTTCCGGATTTCATAACGATTATGCGGGTTCTTATTCATTCAATACCTCTTGAGTAATCTATATTATGTGGATCTGTCATGAATTGAAAATTGTTGAACCATGACAAGTCACCGCTATTCCCTTGCTGTATGCCAGTGCAGCATCTGGCACAAGAGGTGCGTCCATCTGAGGGACAGCTGGAAACCCGAGGCGTCTCTGAGCCGCTGCTCTCACACCATAGAGAGCGGCGGCTCGGGAGCCGTTACAGAGGAGGGTGGAGTGGCAGGTCCCGAAACTGGAACCGTGCAGCCTGTCGGCTCGGGTGGCGGCGTGGTGGGCTCATTCAGCTCAGATCCGAAAGATAACCCGTTTTTTGACTCAATGCAGATAAAGTTACTTCAAATAACTTCAAGTAACTTCAAGTTACTTGAAAGTAACTTGCCCTGCCAAGTTAGATCAGACAAAGTAACTTGGGCCATCAGATGGCATCAATCCAAGTTACTTAAGTAACTTACAAGTAACTTTTGTGAACTTTACTTTACTTGTCTGCCACAAGTAAAGTAAAGTTAGTTTTGTAAGGTCAAGTTAGTTTTTCCAAGTAACTTTGTTAACCATCGTATTTCGAGTATCCGAGCAAATGCGTCGTAAAATTTCAGCTGGAACCGCATCTCCCATTGCATTGTAAGTACAAAACAGTGTTTTCATTGGTGCATTGATGAAGCAGAGATTCGCATCCCAGATGTGATACTGGTGCATCGACATAGTCGGTGGGGTAGAACTCGGTGCTGAGGCGGAAGAGCACCGGGGAAGACAGGCGCGGAGTTGCATGCGTTGAATCTTTCCGCATCGGTGAGTGCCGAATTGCGCGCCGAAAAATTAACTTCAATTACAGCCAGGTGTTCCCGAGTATCCGGAGCGCTGCCGTTGTTCTCATGCTAGGTGATACGCGATTTTGGTTCAGGTTTAGTGCCCTTAAACCTAGCATCGACATGACCAGCTAGATAAGTTGCTAAGAGAGTTCTGAGTGATGGAGTGAATCGAATTTAACACCCACGGGACGATAAAGCAGCCTGTAATTCGATTAGAGAGGAAAAATTAGAGAAGAGCAAAGGTGTCTGCCCGAGACTCAGCCCAGTGCTTCGGAGCCAAGTGATTGATACAAAGCCGCTTTGCTTGATCCCAGCCGTTTTGCTTGATCCCAGCCGTTTTGCTCAAGTCACCCAAGCCCAAGCCCGACCGGCTAGTTGGAATTCTGGATGAATCACTGCTTCGTTGCTTCTGACCAGCCTTCACTGATTCAAGACACTTTCAATGGGTAAATGGGTAAGAATATGTACGGTTTGCAAGGGATTAATTGCTTGAACAGGGATGAGGTACGGTATTATCTTGAGGCGAGCCGCGCAGAAGCGGGCAGAAAGGCTTGGGGTGTGTGACACAAGTTGTTTTCTCCAAGCTCAAGCCCAGTCGCAAGCCCATCGTTGATATCCTCCGTTTAATACATAAATCAGTTTTCAATGATTATGATAAGGTATCGTGCAGCCCGAGACACTAGGACGAGCCAGTCCAAGCCAGGCAAATTTAAATCTGCTGGTGAGGAACTAAACCACATTAGAGGAATAAGGGTTCAATAACTTTTGGTCACTGCGGCTGGTCACTGAGCTCGAAGTTTGTTAGCAAAATTGGTAATTCAGAATGAGGAAACTGAGTGAGTGGAACCAGAGAGCAATTTATGGTAAATTATCCCTTTCCTGCTTTTCTACCCACTCAATTCTCTTTGTTTTCTTCCCTTGAGAACATCTCAGTGGTTGTACCGCAGTCAAGATATGTTCATCACCGATTCCACTGAGTTTTATATTACTCGTACTGATTATGGTACTGGCATATTGCAAAAGAATTACTGCACCAACCGAGAGATTGGATTTTGCCAAGTGTATTCTACCAAGGAAAGATCGGTCTGATTCAGAACAAGGAATTGAGTGTGACAAGCCGAATTTTTCAATGAGAATATTGCTCATCGAGTTGAGAGTTTGTAGATATGCCTGCGGAGCATGTAGTAGAAGCCCAAGTCCATTTCACATTTGGCTGGGCTAAGTGCGCAAATGGGCTTGCCAAGTCATTGAACGGGCTTACAAGCCGATCTGCCGGACTTACAAGCCCGTTTGTCTGATGCCATCAGACAGACGGGCTTGTGTCCGGCTTGTAAGTCTGCGTTAATAATAATTTTGAGTTTATGCCACGGAATTCGGTACCTGAGCTATTTGAATTGACTTAAGCACTAAGTTTGAGTGGTTATTTATGCTTCTGAAGCTTATTCCCGGACGAACATTGTCGCACCCAAGCTCAAGCCCAAGCCCGTTGGCTTGATGCCATCACATGGTCGGGCTTGAGTGTTTGCCAAGTCCAGATTTTATTGCCTAAACCAAAGCAGCCTCCAAATCATGTATGGGCATGAATACTCAAAGGCATGCATGCTCAAAGACACCTCAGAAAGAGTTTGGAAGCCGTGCGGGCAATATGTTCTATGTTCAGTCAGTTTTTCCTCTTCCGAGATTGCTTGGAGACGGCGCATGGATATCTGCATGATAGTTCTGTACAATTGAGATAAGAGTGAAATATCAAAGCCATAGGTTTTGTTTCCTATTTCCACAAGTTATTTGGATACCAGAAATATCAGCCATGTTCAACCGGTCACGCAATGCTCAGATACAGGTGCCACAACGAACTCACAATATTTCCATGGATTTATGCTCGGATTTACATCGGTTGGTGTTCGGTATGCGCACAAGTAATGTGTCTTTCAGATAGAATTGCTTACCTGCAAGGTACACAGAGAGTTTGCTTGTAATGACCGTAAATATTTGTCATGCTGGGGACATGCAATGGGGACCAGCATTCACAGAGGATAGAACATTATCAGAAGAACATATTAAGAGAGACAAGCCCGTATTTTCTGGTGTTAATTGACCATGTTAGCCTGGGTCGTTACTGGCGGCGACCATGTAGCATCACATTAGTGGTCAGAACAATGGGAAAAAAAACACAAGCCCAGGAGGTAGACACTTAATACATACAGTAGAAGCACTGAAATGATTTATATAGTCTGTTAGGAGCGAGAAATATGTGCAAGCCCGTTTCTCGGTTAAGTGAGCAAACAGGCTTGCCAGGCCGTCAAACGGGCTTGCCAAGCCGATCGGCGGGCTTGGGCTTTGATCTGCACCCAAATCCAAGCCCAAGCCCGAACAAGCCCGTTGGCGCGGGCGCAAGCCCGTTTGGCAAGCCGAAAAGTGAAGTCTCACGATGAAGAGCTGTCGCAACTCCGAAATTGGAACCCAGTAACCGATCGTTGCGTGTCAATTCTGATCATGCTGGTCCAAACACTTCGATGGGGCCCCCAGCCTAACCTGCTGTCATCAGACTTATTAAGGCCGTTCCTACGGCTCGGATGCTCGATATCACCGCCAACACGTTCCAGGAGTTTCCGCCGATGCCCGAGCTTACACCGCCGCTCGGGTTAGCCCTTCTATCGTTCAAATTCAGCTCAAAATGGGTGGCCAACATGGGCTCATTTGTCGCTTCGCTCGTGGGTGCCGTACCGACTACGAGACGCTCCAAATATTCTCGCAGACGCAATCCAAGATCCCAGCGGATTTGCACGACATTATTTCTGTTCATGCTCCGCATCTACGCTCCCTTGTCGTGCAAGGCCAGCTCGAGGACTCGAATATCCTCAAACTTTGCACACATCTCGAGCGGTTTTCAATGCGAGACCATGCCCTCCGATGAGCTTGTCGCTGCCATTCCACGAACAATCCAAGCGTTGGCAGTTACCAACACAACCCCGGACCCCGCCCTCGTTGCACGTGTGTGGCCGTCCCTCGGTTCTGCCGCACCGCCGTCTTATATTTCTGCCGCGTATTTAACGGAGCAGCTTGACTCGTTTCCGTTCCTTCGCGTGTTCCGCTGAATGGGATCAACGGCTCACCCTGGTTTTGCTGCGTTGCGTGAACGTTGCGGCAGCCTAGGAGTTGAGCTCCACTCTAACTCTGTGGGTTGTTCATGCCTGATTATTCATTCTCTCGCTGAAGCATGCCTCAAATCTCCAGGCTAAGTTGATCTCAGCGATGATGAAGTCCAGTTCTCGCTACGCCGTCGGATGTTGCGACTCTAGGGCGGTCGCCGTTACGGACCAACCCCAGTTTCTGGTTCTATGGGGATGCAAATTTGGTATTCACCTATATTGTAGAACAAATTCTTGTCTCCTCAAATCTAATGTATATTGCGGTTTCGCATCCTAGAATCCTCAAATCGATGTTCGTCATCGAAAGTTTGTTCCACCTGGTACAAATTTCGTCTCCGGGGTATATAAGTACCCCGGTTGAACTTTTTTCGAACGTTACAAGTCAGGCCCGGCTCCAGTACCTTTCATCCGTATCATCAGGAGCGGAATGGCTCGGCGACGTGACCTCCGTCACTCGGTTCTGAACATCACAGTACCCATCAACCAATTCAACCAAATCTTAACTTCACTCGTAATCCCCTACTAGGTATAATCGATCTCCAAATACAATTCACAACCAAACACCAAGTAAATAACAAAAGAAGGTTAATTCCAGGCACTGATATTCCATCCTGATATCCGTGCGGTGGTTCGATTCACTGATGGAACCTTCGAACCCGCCACCTTTGAGCCGCATAGCCTAGTACTTCTTGCAATACCCATTCGAGTTGGTGATGTAGTCGATGCTGCCGTCGGGCTGGCTCTGCTCTCCGCAGTTATCGGCAGACGCGGCGGTGAGGCACTTGGAGAAAAGCGCGCAGGTGAGCTGAGGACTGCCATTCTGCAAGTACAAGAAATTGTCAGCGAGGACTCGTTGATTCGTAGACGGTTCCCCGCACCTTTCCATTGACGTCGTGATAGGCTGGAGACAGAGATGAGTTGCGTTAATGTATGCGAAAATTCAACTCACTGTTGATGAAGACGCATCCGGCGCCAGAGTCGCACATGGCCTCACAATCTATGAGACAGAATTTTTGAATGAAGAACAGCTCGATGGGAAAAGTCGCCCGGCTTACATTCGACGGTGTCAACGAGGCCGTAGGTCAACTATGAGTAGTCGTCCTGCGCCGCGCATTTCAAGTCGTAAAAGCCGTCAGTCTGGGGGTACTTGGGAGGAGGGGGGCGAGGTGTGAGGCGGGCTGGGGGGCGGCGGGGGCGGGAGCGAGGGGCACTGATAGCCCCAGGGGGAGTAGTACCTAAGCTCGTCACTTCGTTACTTCGCTTAGGAATGCGAAAGTTCGTGAGTTTGATGGGAAACTGTGAAAGTTCGTCATTTCAACAGATATCTGAGAAAGCTCGTCACCTCGGCTAAATTTTTGGGAAAGCTCGTCACTTCCGGGTGCGCGCGTGGTAAGTGTATTGTTTGGTCACCTTCTGTTCTTTGTTACCACCACCGACACCCCGCTGCCGCCGCTTCGCAGTCGCATGCCTGACCGTTGTGGACTACACCGTGTTTTCGGATAACGCATAGTGTTCTGGAACTGATGAATGGATGCAGACGCAATCGTTTGGTGTGCTCCCTCACTTTGTTTTCAGCTCTCGTAATATGCAGTCCAATTCATCCGGGCATGTTCGTGCCCCCTGAGCCCAGAAGAGTGAGCCTACCAAACCAGTGCGATAGATTCTTAGTTTTATTCATGAACACATCGCTTACACTTGTATAGATGATCACGCCGCTATCAGGAGTTCTCGTCGCAACGGCTCTGCCACTCAAGGTTCGTTTATGCACCTCCCAAGCGCCTGGGTCTCTGAAGGGGTGGGGAGTCGAGAGGGACGGCGTCATCATGGGTGCAATAGAAATATGCTCAGAAACACTGGAATGAGTTTCGAGAGGAATACCCTGAAATGCCAAGTGCCATTCCACCAGACGACATTCAAGTGAAATAGATACTTACTTTACTATCTTGCTATTATTTTCCGATACGCATCTTTAAATACCGTAGATTCCGAGTAAATAACAATGTCTCAGCTTGAGTCGAGAGCACAGTATGACTGGATGTGATCTCTTTGTTCAGCCGCAGACTACCGAAAATGCGAAAATATTTGCGCGTGCCGTTTCCTATACCATGACCTACCCCACAACCGTCTCGCTCCAGGGCCTGCTATATAACAGGCAAGAATTTCTGAAAAGAACACTCCCAACGACAGGAGCTTGATTAAACCCTATTGGTGTTATATCCCTTTGGCTGTGCTATCTATCAGCAACTCCAATTTCGACTTTGTGTCCAACTTGAACAACCCTTCTCCTCCGCGATAGTTGATCAACCTCGGCCGTATCTTATATCGAGCGGCAGAGTCCGAATCCGATTGTTGGGAAGTCTCTCAAATTTGCATCGCTATCATGACCACACTTAGCCGTCGCTCAGCATACGCGTACATTCTGTTAGAATAACACCACGACTGCATTATCGGCCGAAAATATACAGAACCGCTCAGAGCATTGCCTCTCCCAATCCAGGTCGGAATGATTGAAGCTACCAGATACTGTGTTACCTTCAGCTTACCACATATAACAGCGCTATCACAGAAGAAAGGGGGCGATGCTGCTTCGTCTTCACTCCCACCCACAACAGATGATAATCAAGGTGGCCCGTGTGCGCTGATCCCAAATTGAATACAGTGTGCCCCACGCCCACGAATGACCGTGCACTCTCCACGTGGATGGACGCGGTCATGTGCTGATCGTCAGTAGCCGAAGTAACGAGCTTTCATGGCATACAGAAGAAGTGACGAAGTTTCACTACATCCAGCTGAAGTCACGAACTTTCATGGGAAGGAATCAAACTCACGCACTTTCGCGACGCTAAGCGAAGTTAAGCGAAGTAACGAAGTGACGAAGATGGCGCAGACTCCCCCAGGGGATCAGCTTCAACAGGTCGCAGAACAACTGATAATCGGATGAGTGCTGTTTAATCCACAAACTGGCATTGCCTTACGTTGTCCAAGAGGCAAGGGATGCCTTGGGGCGGGGATCCTTTGCCGTAGTACCAGCCAGGGCGGTGACCCGCCTTCCATGGGGGGTGGGCGCGCCGTAGTAGTTCTTCGCAGTGAGAGACCCTGCACTCGCGATGGAAGCGGTGCTGAAGTTCGAAGTAGCCGCGGCGCCGGTGGCGGCGACAACGAGGGCAGGGAGGACGGTGCTGAAGCACATGTCGATCTCGCGGAAGTAGTACTGTGAGTGAGTCTGCAGGGGTGGACACACAATTATTGGGGGAATTCACGCGGGCTTTTATAGCTTTAACGAGCACCGAGGCCATTCCCCAAAACCATGTCTAACAGGCACCGTGTCCGGCAAGTGGAAACCAATTTCGCGAGAAGGCCATACAAAGGAGATAATGCCCCGGAATGAGGGAGAAACGTAAAACTACCTTCTGTTGAGTTGAGTTCACATATGCATGGTCGTAATCTGTTTCCGGCCATGATATCTGCCGTGACGTTGATTGAATCAGAGGGTGAAAATTAAAGTATGTCCATAATATCAATCACTGCATTCAGACCCTCCCTGCACAGAGGCTTGGTTCAGGTACCTACGCAGACCTCTACAGATCGCTCTGTGTAGGTGGCTGGACAGGCTCTGTGTAGCTCTGTATAGCTCTGGGCAGGTCAGTGTATGTCAGTGCATGTCAGCGTAGGTCAGTGTAGGTCGTGGTAGGTCTGTGTACTCATCTCCACAGGATTAACCTACTATAACAACAACTGCTGCGGATGTTGAGCTGGCAAGAGAAACTCTAGTCTGTGCAGCTCTGCAGATGTACCTACCCTCACTACACTGACATATACAGACTCTGCGTAGTTGTCTACGCTTTGGCTACACCCAGCTACCCGGACACTGTGTGTAGTTGTCTAAACGGGATCTGTGTGGCCGACTAAACATGTCTACACATATCTAAACTCAACTACCCAAACTGTGTTTAGGCCACCCTTGAACGTAGTGAATATCCTATTGGATCCTGCGGCGAATCACACCGCTAGTAACCACCACAGAGATGGAAACGGCCACACAGAGAGAAGGTAAAATCAATGTTCAGTTATACTTCGATGACATTGGCAGGAGGATGAGTGTTTCAGCATCTCTGAGTCAGGCAATTTCAGGACCCCTAGACTTGGCATGGTAACTAATCTCATACGGCACGACTCGGCTGCTCGATGTCAGTTGAATAGGCAGGTTGCGCCACAGCCGCACGCGGCTTTTGAAGCCGCCTGCGGAGTTGTGCTCTTTTGCTCCCCAGCATCGCTATGATTACTAGATAACATTCCCAGACCACCAGAGCGAAAAGCGAAAAAAGCCGCATGCGACGAGTTTGCGCACAAAACAAGCCGCATGCGGCTTTGCGCAACCTGTCTAATCTATAGCGAGCGACAGGGAATTTGCGGTCTGCTGGGAGAGTTTTATGTCTGAACGCTGCGGCACACCAAGTCGTTGACGGTTGGTAAGAAATTCCGTAGAGTGTCCATTGGTAGGGTTCACCTGTCCATTGTCAGAAGCAAGAACAGCATGGCGTGAATTATTTTCACCGCGGTCCTGCACTCCCGATGCATTAAAACGGTCGAGATGCCATGCCGTGCCGAATCATGACCGGACTGTAGTCGTCCGATTGCGCTTGAGCCCTTGGTAATGGTTTCGGCCGCTGTATTTCCGAAGAGTCCAAAAATACCTGAACATCCATCAGTACTTAATACTTACCCCTGGCAAGAGACATTTGTGCCGTGCCATGCCATTACAGCACTGGCCCGCCGCATCGTTTCAGCCGCGCGTCACATGTGCCGGTCGAACCATAATCATCTTTCAAGTCGATACAGCACTAAGCTGGCCAGTTTAAAACTGCGATGTATATCTCAGTGGTGGCGACGTATGTAAGTCGACCAGTCATTGGATGGTTGTGTCTGTCAAGCACTACTGTACCATTTCGACCAAATTTTCAGGTGACGGGTGACGGAGAGTCGTGAACTGAACATTTTGGCCAAGGTGACGGCGACGGTTTCAATTTTGTGTTCTAATTAGGCGAAAAAAACACCCAAATTTTTTAGTTCGGCATTCGCCGGACTGCCATATATGGGAATTTCCCCATGATTACCGAGAATTGAATGCCTTGCAAAATGAACACCTTAGGTGACAGGTGACACCCGGCGAACATTTGGTCGAAATGGTACAGTATGTACCTGACGTGCTAAAGCTCTTGCATACCAACATCGAGGCATGCCCGGAAGGGAACGTGGTGAAACTCGAAGCCCAGAGTGGCTTTGAGCTCCTTGTGAAATACAGAATATCCCCACTACCCTTAGGTATGGCTGGCGCCCCATCAATGCACTTTTTCGCAGTGGATCACATTTGGGTCATTTCTTCTCGGGTAAGCACTTGTTCTCCCCGCCGAAGATCCTCGGGCCGGGACTTGGCCGAGGCATGCTATTCGCCAAAGTTCTGTCTTCCCTAGCCCTTCCCATCAAGCTGGAGCGCGCGGTTGTTGAAATCGCAACCGGGCTGCAGACGAGTACTGTACTATTACGACTAAAGGTTCACTATTTTTAGAGTTTTCACTCACCAAGATGACCGAAAAATTTTCTTTTGAATTAACGCGATTTTTAAACACATCAAAAAATCTGGGTGTCACCGTCACCTGAATTTTTGGTCGTAATAGTACAGTACTCTTTTTCTATTTTGCTGATGTACTAGGTTACATCCTAAATCCCAAATGCCAACAGAGACGAGATGTAGGGAGTGGTGCCAGCACAAGATTCGAGAATATTGTGTTTCCGCTGTGTATACCATTTAGCCACTTTTGCTGACGGGTGACAAGATGCACAGTATTACCACGAAAGTATTTCATATCAATTTAACCCTCGGAGCAAACAATTAATGAAATTCAAAACCAAAACGCGCCGGAATAGTAAACTCCGGCCAGGCGCTCACCGGTAAGTCATGAGCGGTTTCGGTGATTGTTTCAAATTCACGCTTGACTGCGAGTTTCCTAAGAAAGACGTACCTTTTCTTCGTAGTGATCTTGACTGTTGGTATGAAACACTAGCAAGGATCTTGTGTACAGCAGGCGTTCCTGGTACACGGGATTTTTATCATCCCTGAGCGAGGGGCTAAATGGTATAAAAAGCGGCTACTTCATGCATCGAGACTACATTGACTTTACTCTACCCAGTCTGGTGACTCTGGTCAAGATGAAATTCTTTAACAAGGCAAGTAGCCTCAAATCCTGCGCTGCTGTCGCTCCTCATACCTTCCAGCTCGTGGCTATGCTTTTCGTCGCAGTCGTTGCCGGGTTCCTACGGAGATGTTGAAGCGCGAGGTAGAATCATGCACTTCAACAGTCTCCTACCCAACCGCGGTTCCGAGGTTCATCACACAGAGTAGTGTAGTTCAATTCTAATACAGAGAAAATGGGACACTCGGGAAATTTCGGACGGGTGTGTGATGTGACTACATATGTGACTGAAGTTGGGGATGAACCTCTCCACGGCGGCTGGCACAAAACATTGGTAAATAACATAGCCACAGTGCCATCAAAGTTGACAGAAAACTAGTGAGAGGTCATCCCCACCCACAATAAAATGTTTTGAGGGGTCTGGGACATTTTCATGTGGTATAAAAGGCTTCTCAAAAAAACCTGAGATCTGAGCCTTTCACAGTGTCTTAATGCATGTGTTACACTCAGATCCCGCGTATTGGGGCTCATACACTTTAGAAAAGTCCTACAAAAATCGCCGGACTTCGCTGTAGGCTTTAATCTTTGTATTTTGTATTTAGCATTATAGAACCTCTGGAAAATATAATTTGTGTTCAGAAAGGATGCAATGGATTTTATGCCCAATCTGCCAAAATTGTGGCTATGTTGTTTACCAATGTTTGTGCCAGCCGCCGTGGAGAGGCTCATCCCAACTCAGGTCACATATCCAGTCACATCACATTCGGTCCATTCTTCCCGGTACGTCATTTCTGTATTGGATTTAAATACCGCTACTCTGTCTTATGAGCCTCGAAACCGCGGTTGGGTAGGAGACTGGCACTTCAAAAGCAAAAGGAATTACGGTGTACTTGTAACGGCGCTGGTCATCCCCGGCTCCTCGCGTAACCATCCGAGGTATGTGAAGCGCGGGGAATCGGCGGAAGTAGATATATTTATTCACAGACTATTATACACTCGGAGATTCGGTTATTACAGTATATTAAACCTACCGTGTAATTCCTTGTCTTCGTCTTCTCAACACCAGTTACTTGCCCGTTCCACTCTAAGTTCTCTCCTCGTTTTCGCTCCCGGAACAACCCGCACCGTGACAGTTTGAGAAGACCAAGACCCCGGCTTACGAGCTGAGTATCCTTGCTTCTGCTTCTTGCACCGCTTCCCCACTTCCCCGCCGATCTCCCATCTTTTTACTTCTTCTATTTCTGTCCCGTGTTCAATGTCGGACCCACAGAGCAACCATCCTTGGGGCGGCGTCAGCGACTCTTCTTGAGCTAATCTTGGCGACAACGGAGCTTCAACTTCTCCGAGTTACATCGATGTTTCGCCTGCAGACCCGGATCAGCACCAGCCTACCTCGACGCTGGCACCTGAGCCCAACATCTGGCAATTCATGGAGCATGTCCACACCATCCAGCAGCAGCAGAATGCCGCCACGACTCAGGTGCTTGAGACTATGTTGGTGGTGCCCAAGGCTCTTGCCAAGAGTGTCGGAAATCTTGGCAACTTCGGTAATCACCCTGCTTTCGCTCCAATGCCGCCCGTGCCCGCGCCTGCTCCCGCGCCCGCTCCTGTGCCCGCTCCGGTTCCCGCCGTTCATCACGCCTTTCCTGCGGAACGTCCTCTCAAGGGGCGTGAACCTCGCTTATTTTCTGGGGCTACTGCCGAGGTCGAAGCCTTCATCAATGAAATCAAAACCAACATTCGGCTCCAGCGGATGACGGATGATCGTGACAAGATGGCTTACCTCTCGATGTACCTGAAGGATGGCAACCCCAAATCGTGGTACTATACCACGAAGGTTCACGATACACACCTTCTTTCTAATTTCCCCGCATTCCTCACTGCTTTCCGTTCACAGTTTGGGGACCCAAATTATGGGCAGACAGCGCTTCGCAAAATTAAAGTGTTGAAGCAAACGGGCTCGTGTGCATCATATGCTGCGAGATACCGCGAGCTCCTCCCCCATGTCGAGTTTTCTGATCAGACAAAACTCGATCAGTTCAAGGAGGGCCTTAAACCCTCCGTCCGGGATCTCGTCCGTGGTGTTCGCCCTAAACCGGCAATGTTCGACAAGTACGTCGCTCTCGCTATCGAGTTTGACAATGACCTCCATGAGGATGAGCTCACTTCACGTGAACATTCTCAACACGGCTCGCACTCAACCACGAGTTCGTCCCGTCCCGGTCCTCGCCTGCTGGCATCTACTCCCCTGGTGTCTTCCGCTACCTCTTCTGCTACCTCGTCCGAAGTCATTCCGATGGAAGTCGATGCAGTCAAGTTCCGCGGCCCGCTGACCCAGGCTGAGAAAGATCGCTGGCGCCAGCTTAACCTCTGCTTGTACTGCGGAGGTGCTGGTCACAATGCCGATACTTGTCCCAACAAGTCTGGCAAGGCGAAAAAGCGCGATGCTGCGTGTCAGGCCCCTGCCTCCACGGCGGGAAAAGCCTGACCGAGAGTCCATCGACCCCTGCCCTAGGGCTCTCGGTTTCTGACGATAGGGCACGTCCTGTTCTCTCCGCAAAGCCCATGTTCGTCCGTGCGATGAACGGTCAATATATACCCCAAAATTACGTCCCTCCTCTTTTCCGTTTCGCTTCTTACTCTCACTTGAATTCTCCGGATCATTTCTTCATTAGTGTCCAACTCTCGTTCCCTGGACGCCGCCCAATCTGCACTTTTGCGTTGGTTGATTGTGGCGCGTCTGGATCTTGCATATCGGATTGGTTCGCCCAAAGGCATTCGCTTCCGCGGGTGCCCAAGGAGGTTCTAGTCCCAATCACAGCTGTCAACAATCGTCCTATCACCGGTGGTTTGGTCACCCATGACGTCGTCGTGCACCTCTCAGTTGAATCACATTCGGATGTGCTTCAACTTGGCGTTGTGTCTGTCGGATATCCAGTTATCCTCGGACTGGACTGGCTGCGCCGGCACAATCCTTCAATCAACTGGGCCGACATGGATCTCTCCCTCTCCTGCTGCAATCTTGTTCGCTCTGAGCCCGTACGCGTGGGTGCCCAAGGCTTTGGTCTTCGACACCTCTCTCCAGGTTCTACCTCCCTCAACTCGACCTCAGTAACCTCCGTCGGCCTAGGCTTCGGTCTTAATGGCGAGTTATTTCCTTCCTTCCGTCGCTCTGTTTCCTCCCCTCCTCCCAAAATCCCTGCTCCTGTTGCTCCCTCTCCTCCTGTACCTCCAATAGATACTTCTTCCTTTGATGATGAGTGTTTGGCCAACGACTTGTCCCTGCGCTCGTCCGTGGACAGCACGCCAACTCCTCTGATGTGCACATCCCCTCGTTCCTCCTTCCTGTCTGCGCTGACGGGACTTAACGGCTTGGGTCACTCTGTCCTCGATCGCACCAACCCTGTTCCTGCTCCCACTCCTCGCATTCATGTCCTGAACCCTTCCCGTTTCCAAAAACAAACCAAGAACCATGATATTTCACTGATTCGGTTTCATCCCACAGATTCTCCCTACTACAAACTCGCGATGATGGGCTCGACGCCCTCAAATCCCGACTATGACCTGGGCCCGGACGCTCCTGACGAACCTCATGACAACTCCGTGCTGCGCGCGCTCCCTTCCAAGTACATTGCCCTGGGCCTCAACTGTGTTCTCAGACACAGAGGTGAATGTGCTCCCACCGCACCGGCCGTACGACCTCTCGATCGATCTCGAAGATGGAAAATCTCCTCCTTTCGGCCCGATGTACCCGCCTTTCTCAGGAAGAATGCAATGCTCTCGCCAAATACCTTGATGAGAACCTCCGGAAAGGTTTCATTCGACGCTCTACAACCCCTGCAGCTGCACCGATTCTCTTTGCCCGCAAGAAGTTGGGTGATCTTTGACTTTGTGTTGATTATCGTGGTTTGAATTCTATCACAAAGAAGAACTGTTATCCTTTACCTCTTATTGACGACCTTCTTGACAGGACTCAAGGTTGCAAGGTTTTTTTCTGTTATTGATCTCAAGAATGCCTTCAACCTCGTCCGAATCAAGGATGGTGATGAGTGGAAGACAGCCTTTCGCACTCCGCTGGGCTTGTTTGAAACTCTCGTCATGCCATTTGGCCTTTCAAATGTGCCCTCAACCTTCCAAGCTTTTATTATGGACACGCTACGTGATTTCCTCGATGTTTTCTGCGTCGTTTATCTTGATGATATTCTGATCTTCTCTCGTTCCCAGGAAGAACATGACAAGCACGTCAAGAAAGTGCTCGACCGGCTTCAAGAAGCTTGTCTCTTCGCTAACCCGGAGAAGTGCAAGTTTGACCGGTCCGAGGTTGCTTACCTCGGTTATGTTATCAGCGCGGATGGTATTAAGATGGACCCCAAGAAGCTCGACTCTGTCCGTAACTGGCTGGAGCCTCGTTCCGTCAAAGACATTCAGTCCTTTTTGGGCTTTACGAATTTTTACCGCCGCTTCGTTGATCATTATTCTTCCATTACCATTCCACTGACTACTCTTTGCAAGAAGGACATCATTTTTCAATTCTCTGACCTGGCGCGCGACTCTTTCAATAAACTCAAGTCCGTGCTCATCTCCGAACCCGTACTCCGCCACTTTGACCCGACTCGGCCTTGCATGCTCGCGACTGATGCCTCAGACTTTGCGCTCGCTGGTGTACTCCAGCAGCCGGATGATGATGGTGTTCTCCACCCTGTCGCATTTTATTCCCGCAAGTTCTCCCCAGCCGAAATCAATTACGAGGTGTATGACAAGGAGCTCCTTGCTGTCGTGGATTCCTTCCACGACATGCATGCCTGGCTTATTGGCACGGCCCAACCCGTGTCGGTAATTTCTGACCATAAAATCTTGGGTATTTCATGTCTACTCGAGTTTTGAAACCGTTGTCAGGTCCGCTGGTCAATGTTCCTTGCAGAATTCGACTTCAAACTCATTTGGGGTCCTGGCCACAAGAACGTCGCTGATGCTCCATCGCGGCGGCCGGACTTCGTCCCTCAGAAGGGGGATGAGGCTCTTGAAGTGCAGTTCAAAACACTTCTCAAGCCTTACCACACCGAGTCCTTGTTCCCAGATCGCACTCTCCAGCTCTTGATTTCTCCAATTCCTCCATCCACCTCCATTTCTGCCCTTACCACACTCTCAATCGACTCGTCCGAGCTCCTGCAGCGTTTCCAACATGAGTGGGAAGCCGATCAGGAGTGGCGCGAAGCTCTCGCACGAGGCGACCCCGACTTTGTTGCCGAGAACGGGATGGTATTCCACAAGGGGCGTCTCTTTGTTCCCAAACCCCTCCGAGCAGATGTTTTGCACTCACGGCATAATTCTATTATTGCAGGACATCCTGGCCGCACGCGTACCTTCCAAAATGTACAGCGTGACTATTCCTGGCCCGGGATTTACACCTATGTCCGCGGCTACGTGAAAGCTTGCGATATCTGTCCCCGGATTCACTCTGTTCGCCACTGTCCCTATGGTCCTCTCCAGCCCCTCGATATTCCGACTCGTCCCTGGCTCTCAATTTCCATGGACTTCATCGTCAAACTTCCAGTCTCACACGGTTATGACTCGATTTGGGTTGTTTGTGACCGTCTGACTCGCGCTGCCCATTTTATTCCTTGCAACGAGTCGATGAAAGCTCCTGAGCTCACCTGGCTTTTCCTCGATCGGATTTTCCGCTACCATGGCCTGCCCAAGTCCATTATATCTGACCGCGGTGGAGTGTTCATTTCTCAATTCTGGTCAGAGCTCACCCGCCTTTTGCAAGTGGATGCACGCACCTCTACGGCCTTCCACCCTCAAACAGATGGTCTTACTGAGTGTATCAACCAGATGCTCGAGACTTATCTTCATGCTTTCGTCTCTTACCAACAAGACGATTGGGTCGATTATCTCCCCGTCGCGGAGTTCTCATTCAACAATGCCGAGAATTCTTCGACCAAACAGTCCCCATTCTTCGCCAACACGGGTTTCCATCCCACCTTCAAACCCCGACTTACGGAGGCTGCTCCTGCGGCCGTTCCTGCTGCAGCTGATTTGGCTGCGCGACTCGAGCGCATCCACGCCGAGTTGTGTGCTGAATTAAAGCACGCACAGGAGGTTCAAGCCCGTGCTTACGACCGCCACCACGATCCTTCCCCCGACCTCCAACCAGGCCAGCTCGTTTGGCTCCTTTGACGCAACATCAAAACTACTCGACCATCTGACAACTGGATCACCGCCGGCTTGGTCCTTACCCAGTAGAACGTGCCGTTGGAACTCGTGCCTACAAGCTGCGCCTTCCTTCTTATCTTTCCCATCTTCACCCTGTCTTTCATGTTTCTCTTCTAGAACCCTATGATGACCCGTCCGATTTCCACCCGCACTCCGATCCCCGGCCTTTCGAGTTGGCACCAGACGACGATCCCGCGACTCAGGTAGCCGCCATCCTCGACGCTCGCAAGACTGGTAGGCGATACGAATATCTTGTTCGCTTCAACGGTGCCTCTGAGGACGAGGACACTTGGGTTCCTCTTTCCGACATTCCTCGTACTGCTGACGAGATGCTCGAGCGGTTCCACCGCCGTCACCCGCGAGCTCCTCGCCCTCAGCATGTCGTTTTGGATCAGACATACCCGGTGAATGATCCACCTTCTTCTGATTCCGATTCTACTGTTTCCCCTCCTGCAGATCCTCCACCCCCAACTATTGCCGCCGTTCCTACGGCCACTCGCCGCACACCAACTTCTCCACCCATGCGCGAGAACCTGCGCTCCAACTATGTTGCCCCGACCGTCACCACCACCCGCGCTGGACGTGCTTCTCGCCCCGCTGACCGCTATGACCCGGTCCACGTCCCCAAGACACGCACGCGCCGTTCTGCGAATATTTCCGCGCTCGTCCTTCCTCCGGCGATAGAAGGGGGATAATGTAACGGCGCTGGTCATCCCCGGCTCCTCGCGTAACCCTCTCCGACATCCGAGGTATGTGAAGCGCGGGGGAATCGGCGGAAGTAGATATATTTATTCACGGACTATTATACACTCGGAGATTCGGTTATTACAGTATATTAAACCTACCGTGTAATTCCTTGTCTTCGTCTTCTCAACACCAGTTACTTGTCCGTTCCACTCTCTTGCTTAAGTTCTCTCCTCGTTTTCGCTCCCGGAACAACCCGCACCGTGACAGTACTGACACATTGGCAGCCCGGCAGTTCCCTTGAATCGGAGGCCAGGGGCGTTGTTCATTGTAATGCCATCTGTAAGCCTGTTGATTGCGTAAGTGCTATCATGCTTTGTACACTATATTCGGGCTAACCAGGGCCTACCGCAGGGAAACCGTCCCGAGCGGCTCGTGACTGCTTCGGCAACCCCTGTGCTTGTGGGCCTTACTAAGCTCATTGTCTGCACATTGTGCTGCCGTTTCCTTTGTATATTACTTCAGCCTTCCCTGAAATGTCACGGTGCACCAGCCAGCCATATATCTACAACCCTTTGTGTGTGAAGCGAAGCGCAACGTAGAAGCGAAAACTTGGCACGGCGTTCGAAACCTTAGACGATATCGATTGCCCCAGTTTTTTGGACCGAAAATCTACTCCATATAATGTCCTTGTGTACAAAAGGAATATTGTTAAACGACTTGCTGCTGGGGGGGGGATATATTATACTTGTGTGGTCCAAATGCCTGAACAACGAGTTTACCGAAAACAAACAACCAGGTGTGTAAGGGTGGTTATCCTCACATAAAAGCTACAAGATGCTAACGGAACACACTTATTCCAGGGGATCGATGGCTGCTAGACGCTGGCATCCGGGGGACTTGCCGGCCGTAGAATGGCTGGACGTCCGGGCATATGCGACGCGACTTCTTTTGACCATCATTTGCACACAGGTTCCAGCACATGTGGCATGTAGCAGTATATCAAGGCTGCTACGCCTCAGAAAGGTATTCTCAGGGTCGAGGAGAACAAATACAGGAATCTCGAACACTAAATGATGTGGATGAGGTCGATCGAATGCTTTTAAACGGTCCGCTTTACGCTATTTGGTCAAATTTAGGCCTTCTCAAAGGATTAATCTCGTTCTACCATAATCAATGTTCTTGCAGGGAGACGACCTCGTCGGCTATTTTGTTCCGGGAAGTCCAGCTCTTGGTACTCTTTGGGATTTTCCCCGAAACTACTGGACCGAAAATACGACCAAACGACCAACATCCGTGGAGCTCCGAAGATCGTGGAGAGGCTGGAGGGCCTTCAGTTCGAGCAGCAACAATATCCTCCATTGCAGACGAGGATGCTACTTTCACTTCTAATATTATCGGTCTTTGCATAGTCTCTCGCAGACAGACACTTCAATATTTTCTGACCTTGTACCTCGATATATTGAAGTCTTTGCATGCCAAGACGGACTTGCCTTCAGTCTCCCAAATTCACCGAATGATCTTTGGTGATAGTCTGTTTGGTAAAATCTCATTTATTTTCAATTCCACTTCCGGCCCGACTGGTCCTTTTCAAAGAATTTGAAGAGTATACTGTAGCATTTCGACCAACTGTCCAGATAGCACGTTGAACGTTAACGGGGCCCTCCGAACTGAAAAAAAAAAACATCAAAATTTTGCTCTAGCACTCGCCGGATTGTGATTGCCGAGGAATAAACACTCGGAAAACTGAACATCGGAGGTAACGTGTAGCATGCTGTGAACACCTGGTCGAACTAGATACGGAGGGTGTGACTCCTGATCGAAGTCGGATCAACACGTCAATCTCGGTATCAAGCTGCCGTGGTTGACTTTTCTGAATCGACTCAGTATTTTGAAGCATTTTTTATCTGCTCCTTGACTCCTCTCGCCTGACGGCCATCCGAGGCTAATAACACATTCGGTCTCTCCCGCGGTGTCCCGATCCTGGAATGCCTCGGCCCAGCCGCTCATCGTCCACATCTCAGGCTAACTTGACATAAATCCCAACTTCACGCGCAGTTCAACAACCGAAAACGTAGGTGATATTTAACCCTAGTACATCCAAATCAAACGCTAGATAACCAAACAAAACCCAGGCACCCCAAGTCCATTGACTGTCCATCCGGGTATATATCCTTGCGAAGGTTCGATTCGCTCGCCGAACCTTCGAACCCACCGATTTTTGGGTCACTCAGTAGTTCTTGCAATTCCCGGTGGAGTCGGTGATGTAATCGGGCTGGCTCTGGCCTCCGCAGTTGTCGGCAGAGTCGGCGGTGAGGCATTTGGAGAAAAGCGCGCAGGTGAGCTGAGGGCTGCCGTTCTGCAAAATATCTTCAGCAAGAGGTTGGTTAATTAGTGATGGTTCCGCACCTTTCCATTGACATCGTGATAGGCTGATGACAAAGATGAGTTGCATGTTAATGGACGCCATAATTCAACTCACTGTTGATGAAGGTGCATCCGTAGACAGAGTCGCACATGACCTGGCAATCTATAGGACAGAATGAAAAACGGCTCGATGCGAGCGGTCACTGCGGCTTACCAGCGACGGTGTCGACAAGGCCGTAGGTCAAGTAGGAGTCGTCCTGCGCCGCGCACTCCAAGTTATAGGATTTCTCGTCGTATTTAGGGGGGGTGTGAGGAGGGTTGTGGGGGGGGCGACGGTGGCGAGGGGCAGTGGTATCCCCAGGGGAACAGGCTCAACAGCTCGCAGAACAGCTGGAAATCGGTGATGAGTGGTGTTCATATCGAAGCAATATCGGCTCACGTTGTCCACGAGGCAGGGGATGCCTTTGGGCGGGGAGGAATGGCCGTAATACCATCCGGGATGGTGGCCAGCCTTCCACGGGGGATGGGTGCGCCGTAGCAGTTCTTCTCAGTGAGAGACCCTGCAGTCGTGATGGACGAGGTGCTGAAGGACCCAGTCGCCGCTGCGCCGGTGGCGGCGACAACGATAGCAGAGAGGAAGGAGGTGCTGAAGCGCATGCTTATCCCGAGAAGTGGTACTGTGAGTGAGTCTGCAGAGGTGGACGCACAATTTTTGAGGTCATTCACGGGGGCTTTTATAGGTTTAATGAGCACCTAAGCGGTTCCCCATGACCACGTCTAGCAAGCATCCTGCCAGGCGCTTTGAAAAGGAGGTAATGCACCAGAATGAGGGAGAAAGAGAAAACGTGAGAAATTACTTTCTGTTGAGTTGACATGGCGGTAATTTGTCCCTGACCATGATATTGATGTCCGCGGCCGCGTTGATTGTTTCACAACGCCAAATTAAACTATGTCCATAATATTCTTTCGAATCCCTACGGCGCATCACGCGGCTGGCATAGGCCATATAGAAGGAAGTTAGCTGGATGTTCAACCACAACTGATCATGATCAACTAGGATCCGGGCCAGGAAACGTAAGATATTTTCGCGTCGATGCTGTGGAAGTCTTGATCGCCAAGCATAATGCTCTCGAATTCGAAAGCCGCCAGTGCTCACGTCCTGTCAAGTCGGCGTTTGACGGACAGCTGTTAGTTAGGCTTGCCGGTGAACGAGAGTCTATGCCATCCCCCTCACTTTGTCAGCTCGTTTAAAATATTCCAGGAAATCTGTCAGTTCATTCTTTTCCAAGAATTTTCACCAGTTGAACATAAAAGAATGGCTTCATGCATCCGCCTTGCTGGTCTCAAGTGGGTGGTGGAATTAAGATACTAATAGTTATAGCATCCGTCGATGATATTGGCAGGTGGATGATATTGGCAGGTGGATGAGTGTTTCAACATCTCCGAGTCATTTCAGAGGGAATTAGATGGCCCTTGCTTGGCATGATCGCATCCTCATCCCCGATTTCACACCGCACGAGTCTGTGCTATGTGAATTGAACCTATAACGAACGACCTGAAGTTGACGGTCCGTTGAGCGAATTGAGACGTTATGTATTTTCCAAGCGCACACTCACAAATTCATTCCAGAAGCGAGTATTAGTAACAATTAACCCCTAGGTGTCCACAGTCCAGCTGTCTGTCGTCAGAAGCAGGAACAGTGCGGGATAATAAATTGCAGCCCTTTTGTTCTTTGTTTCTTCTGCTTGGCCGTCCCGCGGTCTTGTGTCTACATCTCATGGTCCCGATGCACCGCCGATGTGTTAAAACGGTCAGTAGCCGTGGTGCCATATGCCATGCCGAATTCAGGCTGCGGAGTATGCGAGGCCGATTGGCTGGCTGAGCCGCGGCATCATCGACTAATCCGGGTATGATCGGAGTTCAACATTCCAATGTGGGCACTGAGAGCCATTTGCGCTCGAGCGAGAGCTTTGAATCCACTGGGATCAATTCCACAGAAATTCTGTGTAGAATTTTATGATCCGACGGATAGAAAAGATTGCCGAAAATGTCTCTGGAGAGAAATGTTAATGAGAAATATGATCGAGCGCGTACCATTGATGGTGAAGGATCGACACGACTTAATGATAATCAGAGCTGGTTCGACACAGACGCGCCACGCCTCCCCGCTCTTTCTCCCGTTCTAGTCCTCAAAAACTGAGAATAAGCTGAAAAGCTTGCTGAAATTGGAAGGGAAAGAAAGCATCAGATAGATCACCTCAGATAGCTTCAGGTGGAAGGAGGGGGTCTAGGGCGACTGTTTCCGCCTTCAGATTAACTCAGTTTACTCGGAAGAATGGGCAGCGGCGGTCTGATGCCGAAAGTGATGAACTCATCATAAATTAGGCGAGTCTCATCCTTCTGGTCAACTTCTGGTATATACTCCAATTGAACCGCACACCGCTTTGGATAGCAGGGCCACTGAGCGCCACCAAGCTTTAGTCTTGAGTTGTCTCACCGTATTCAAAAACGACACGGGAAGCTGGCGGTACCCAAAAGCAGCCCAAAGCGCAGAACTAAACCATTCAGAGTACGAACGCTGGCGAACCGATGAGCTCGCTTACTCAGCTACTGTCCGCTCGGAATCGTCTCGCGGTGCTCCGACTTTCTCCGAACTATCTCTGTAGAATTGATGGTAGAACATTTTGCAATTTCTCTGTAGAATTCTCTGGTAGAACTATCTCCCAGCGGATTCAAGCCTCTGGCCCGAGCCCAATCTGCATCTGGTCAAAGCTTTCGGTCGCTATATTTCCGAGTGGTCCCAAGATGCTGGACACCCGTCAATACCTCAGGGCTTACCGGTACGCCTGGAATCAGCCATTTGGGCCATGCCATTACAGCACTTGCTTGCAGCATTGTGTGAGTCTCGCATTACATGTGCCGGTCGAACCATAATTATCGCTGACGTAGTGCGGCACTGAGCTGATTGAGTCAAAATGGCGATGTATATCTCAGCGCTATAAGTAGTCGACTAGACCTAGCCAGCCCATGTTTTATCTGTCAAATTTGGACTGCGTGAGGTGCTAAAGCTCTTGGGACTCAGAACCCAGAGTGTTACTGAGTTCCTTGTGAAATACAGAATATTTACTGAGGGTTTTGGATACATGACGGTGGGCATCAATCTTATCAACGTTGTTACTCTAATTCGAAAGGGTACAAGAGGCTGGTCGGCCGCTTCGCGGCCTCCCATCCCCTTTTGAAATGCGAAATATTTGGATTTTACTTGAGAGGGCTTGAATTTTTGACTGAGTTGAGTTGAATTGAGTCTAGTTGATTTTCTTCCGCAACGGCGGCACGCATCCTGATACGGCCGGGAGGCTCGGCGCTAAGGCCTCGGAAACTTCAACGGTGAGCGGAAAGGGAGTTTGGGTTTGTGTACACTTTTATAGACGCGCACGCGCTTAAAAGTGATCATGGGGCCAAAAGGGCCGAGGAAGCGCCATTTGTTGAGCGCTTCCAAAGATCTGGACCCAGCGCTTCCAAACCCTCGGGCCTGATCTCCCAAAGCGGAGTTTAAAAAGCTTCGGACGGACAGGCTTAATTTTATACAAGCGGTCGACGGCGCTTCGCGCTGTCTCCCACTTTTGAGTGGGTACTTTTTCTGCTACTATTGGTTATCTGTGACTCATTGTTCAATAAAAATAAAAATAAAACCTCGGCCTTGCTGCCTACCTACCTACTTACCCCAAAAATTAATGAATTTCCGATCGCAAGGGCACCGTGCCGGGGTCGGGTAAGGCGATGTGCCGGAGCCGAACTGCTGATTGATAGTTGGTGTTGGCCGCAGTGTGCCGAAGGTGATGGAGCTAGAAGCTCGTAATATAGCCTTATGGGGATAAAGGCTTCAGAGCGGCAAAGAAAGGACCGCGGACCGATGAAACAGCGCAATCTGTCAAGCATGAGTAGGATCCGAAAGTTCGGGGCAAAGGTTCCCAGAGCGGAGTTTAAAGGCTTCACACACAGGTAATTTTATAAAGAGAGAGAAGAAGAGAAGAGAAGAGAAGAGAAGTAGGGAGATAATCCCTTTCGGGCATTTATTGAGATGGAAAAGCCTTACATCCTTGTGAAGACCGGTTGAATATCGAGGAGTATCGGAATGATCGGAGAACATGCCAGAACATTCTGGGTCCAGCCGACTAGTACAGGTCAGTATCTCTCGGGATTTCGTTGCTCGCAATCCACGAAAATCTGGCGGGGCCGTGGGAAATTCCTGGACCGCAGGAAATATCCGTCGTATGTGACCGTGAGGTCACAAATAATGCTTTTACCGTCTTCAATTCAATTTTGGGTCCTCCCAGAATCACCTACCACCATTCCGTTTTCGATTTGAGAGCCCGCATGCTACTCGCCAAAGTTCCATCTTCCCCAACCCTTCCCATTGAGCTGGAGCACATGATTTTTGAAACCGCAGCCGGGTGGCAGACGAGTACTCTTTTTTCTATTTTGCCGATGTACTAGGTCCCACGAACCAGATCTGCGTCATCCCCAGAGCTTGTGAAACCGGCATCAAAAGTGGCCGGCGGTGATTATAACATGTCGGAGTTTCAATTCACCAAGTCCCTGAGGTACATACTCGCATCAGTTTGGTGTTACTGCCCAGCCGACTTCACAACACATTCCCCGCCTCCATCCCTCAACCCTCACAAACTTACTTCCACGCCAGTGATACCTCCCTGTAATTAGTAAAGTGCCACATAGCCAAGGGCCCATGTGCACCACTGTAATGGTCCTAATGGAATTGAAATGAAATGAACTGTAAAAGCCCTGAAGCACTTTGAAGCGCTGGCGGGAGAGATGCGCAACAAGCGCCAATAGCAACAGTGCCTTGACTGCACTGCACTCGAGTCCATCCCCGTGCTTGCCAAGAGCTGCGCAAGCAAATGGTGAGAGCACTGGGCGGGGGTGGTATCTATCCTATGGCAGGCCGTGCGTGCAAGGGCAAAATCGGACTAAGAGGGACATTGAAATGCTTCGCCGATGTGTGTTCACGGCAAACAGGTTCGTCGGTCGAAGATGGCGATATAATATTTGCGCACGGCGGGCAAGCGGGGCGAGCATGTCAAAAGCTAATTCAAACTCCGATGAGATGCCGCTGGTGATGCCGCCGGTGACTTTGCCGGTTTTGCCAACTCCCGTCCCCAGACCTTCCCGAATCTCAGACCGGGAGTTGCCGAATTTCAGGTTACTCGAGGTTGGTTCGGAAACCAGACTCGAAATCCAAAGTATTAAATTACCCTCAGATCACATTGACGTTGGACTGATTCGCGGAATTCCAGCTGTGATTTCAAGTCCAAATCAAAGCTGACTCCATTGGCTCCAGGCACACCGGCAATTGCCAAGTTTTGGAAGGCCCGACGTTGATGATGACACACTAAGTGTCGAAATTAACATGGGGCCGGACGAAATATAGTCTGAGATCTCTAGTCTCATTTTGTCTGATATTACATGCGAAAATAACAGAAAGAATTTTGCTTTCAATTGAGCCAAGGCAGAGCTGAGATGCAAAGTAACAGATTACACCTCAGGTTAGTCGAGATCCAGAATGGAAACCAAGTATCTTGGTACTGATAAAAGTGCAACCAAAACTTCAAAACTTGAGATGTCAATTGGACTGAAAACAGAACCGAAACTACAAGTTTCAGTTCTCATTTCAGCTCCTGCGAAACTTGGAGTTTTGGTTTTGTTTTGACTCACACACTGGGGAAAGCAAACTTTTGACCTAAGTCAAAAGGGTAACCAATATTAGTTGTTTCAGTGGACAAAAAAAAAAAGGATATACTTGATGTCTTGATGCAGTACAAAACCGACCCTGAAAGAGCAAGTGGCAAACACCCTATTGGGGATGACTTTTACTCTTAGTTTTAACAAAGTACGAAAGGACTGCCGACAGGTGAACTCTTTGTAGCCCAGTCAGAGAGAAAGAGACATTGTGTATTTGAAACTGCTGAAAGACACGCCGAAACGACTTGTTTCAGCGATGCTTTCAGCTGTCTTGAAACAAAGAGTTTCATCTTAAAGACAAGGAAATTTATGACACTCTTTGTTTCAAGACAGCTGAAAGCATTGCTAAAACAAGTTGTTTCAGCATGTCTTTCAGGGTCGGTTTTGTACTACATCAAGACATCAAGTATATCCTTATTTTTTTTGTCCACTGAAACAACTAATATTGGTTACCCTTTTGACCTAGGTCAAAAGTTTGCTTTCCCCGGTGTGTCAAGCTGAAATCAGAATTGCAACTATGAATTTCGGCACGACTGAAATTTCATCTGCGGGATTTCAGTGCAACTGAAATTTGTAGTTTTGGTTCGTATTTCAGCTTGAGCCGAAATCAAAACCAAAACTCCAAGTTTCACATGGACTGAAATGAGAACCGAAATTTGTAGTTTCGGTTCTGCTTCCAGTCCAACCAATACTCCAAGTTTTGGCTGCACTTTTTCCAATACCGAGATAATAGGTTTCTGTTTTAGATTCCAGTCCACCTGACTCGTAACCTGTTGTTTTGAGTGTCAGCTCCGTCTCAGGACAACTGAAAACAATTTTTTTTCTATTAATGTCAGATGTTGTATAAAACAAAATGAGCCTATAGAATTCAGCTCAAATTTCATTTGGCCTGATGTTGATTTTGACACTTAGTGTGTTGTCATCAACGTCAGGTCTTCCAAAACTTGGCAATTGCCGGTGCGAGGTTCGCATTTCAGCTCAACCTATATCTAATGCTATACCTAGAATTTCAAAACTAACCTCGGGTGGGCCGAAATCTGGGGGTCTTGTCTAGGCACATATGTTAACTTAAATGTTCTGCCAACAGATGCCTATCTGTACGCTAATTTTGGGCGGCCTGATTGAAACTCAAAATATCAGATTACGATTAGGGCAAACTGAAATCTCGGCTGATTCAAGTAATTTCAGCTCACATTATTACTAACCTTGGGTGAGCCTAAATTCGGCGATGTGTCTAGCCACACTTGACCGTGCGCACCTAAATCCCAAATGTTTACAGAGACGAGGTATAGGGGGTGGTGCCAGTACAAGATTCGAGACTAGTTTCCCTTAAATTGTAGTCTGTGTTCCTGAAATTGCCGCTTTGTATACCATTTAGCCTCTTTTGCCGACAAGCGAAAAGATGCACAGTATTACCACGAAAGTATTTCATATCAATTTAACCCTCGGAGCTAGCAATTAATGAAATTCAAAACCAAAACACGCTGGGATAGTAAACTCCGGCCAGGTACTCACCGATAGGTCGTGAGCGGTTTCGGTGACTGTTTCAAATTCACGGTTGACTGTGAGTTTCCCACGAAAGACGTACCTTTTCTTCGTAGTAATCTGGGCACTGGTCCAGGAGAACTGCTAGCTTCAAGGGATAAATTATGTGAAACGGTATTCAATCAAGTTGGTATGAAACACTGGCAGAGATCTTATGTGCGTTAGGCGTTTCTGGTAACACGGGATTATTATCATTCGTTAGCGGGGGCTAAATGGTATAAAAAGCGGCTACTTCAGGCATCGAGACTACACTGACTTCACCCTACCCACTCCGGTCAAGATGAAATTCTTTAACAAGGCAAGTAGCCTCGAATCCTGTGCTGACGTCGCTCCTCATACCTTCCAGCTCGTGGCCATGCTTTTCGTCGCAGTCACTGCCGCCGTTCCTACAGAGATGTTGAAACGCGAGGTATAATCTTGCATTTCACAAGGAATTCCAGTGTACTGACACCTTGGCAGCCCGGCAGTTCCCTTGAATCGGAGGCCAGGGGCACTGTTCATTGCAATGCCATCTGTAAGCCTGTTCGTTGCGTAAGTGCTATCATGCTTGATATATATTCGGGCTAACGAGGGTCCACCGCGGGGAAACCGTCCCGTCACGGCTCGCGACTGCTTTGGCCACCCGTGTGCTTGTGGGCATTTGCCGCATTACTAAGTTCATTGTCTGCACATTGTATTTGCCCTTTCCTTGTATATTACTTCAGGCCTTCCCTGAAATGTCACATTGCACCAGCCTTATATCTACAACCCTTTATGTGTGAAGCGAACCGCAACGTAAGAGACCAAAACGCCGCGGTGTTTGATACCTTAGACGATTGTCGCTTGCCCCAGTTTTTTTGATCGAAAATCTAATTCCTATGATCTCCTTGTGCACAGAAGGAATTGTGAAAAGACTTGCTGCTGGGTATGTGCGACGCGTATGCCGTTCCAAAGTATTTGGCCTTGAAATTTTTTATCCACGGAATGGAAACCTACAACTACCTACATCGCAGATGTGACTACAGCTAAGGACGAACCACACTCGATTGGGGGAACTCCAAAATTTTGCAATATAAGTGTGGGAAAACTGAAATCGGTGAGGGAATAATAAAAGTACATTTGGCACGGCATACTTTCGCAAAGGAGTTGAAGAGTATAGAAGGATGGGAGTGAGACTCGGCTAATTTACGCTGATCGAAGTTGCATTATAAGTTAACACATCAATCTCGGTATCAAGCTGCCGTGGTTGACTTCTCTGAATTAACTCCGTATTTTGAAGCATTTTCTATCTGTTCCCGATGCCTGGGTGAATCTGGTCCCCCTAGACCCTTCCCTCTCGCCCTTACGGCCAATGCTAATAAGTCGATGTTCTTTCATTTACCGTGCAAGCTCAAAATTGGGTCCGCGTTGACCCCGCCTTCCAAATCTGACCCACCTCGCGTTTAACGACGACAAGTTATGTACCTCTGGATTTGCCTCACTTCTATGAAAGCCAGATAGAGGGTAGGAAGAGTGCGAAAGAGAAGTCCGTTCATGACTTGCACAAAGGCCTGCTTGCAGAGTGTCAATAGCCGGCGACTCGTGGGTTGCTCGTGGGATCCTAATTGCAAGATTGTCACGACCAAACCACGAGTAGACGGCTGCAGAGACTCGGTGGATTTCGGCGTAGGGACTTAGCGGGAGTGTTGCAGTGCGTGAGGCCAGGCCGGTTTGGACACGACGCGCTCATTGTTGTGGCAGGAAGCGGGAGAGAGCGGAGTGGCTGTGCAGACGGATCAAATTTCCTCTCCTCCTGCAATCGTCTCGTCAAATCTCTATTGTGCACCAGCTCCCAATGTTCCCAATTAACCCGCCCAAACCTTGGAACACGCGTTCCTTCCGCTCTCGACGGCTGTCCTAGAGCTGCGATAGACAGGGCTTGAGGTGGTTAGAGTAATGCAGCATTGAATGTGGTGTCTGTTAAATATCAATCCTTCTGTGCGCAGGCAGCGCATCCACCCCGCCTTCGTCTACATCTGGGTCGTTCCAACGGCCATTGCGGCAATCTCACCCTCGTGCGCAACCCCCTCCCACCTCGGCGTAGAGAACGGGCGCTCGCTACACGGCTGAGCGGGTGGTTTGCTTTGCAAGCGATCTCAGCCTCGCCGCGACGATAAACGGCTCCCTCTCCCAAGGGGCCACCGCCCTTGCATCTTCCAGCCTCCCGCAAGTCTGACGCCCCTCCTCCTTCTCATCCAACGCTAATTCTAAATTGACGTCGATTAAAGCCGACATTGCCAAATCCGGAGGCGGAGGCAGCAAAAACTCCCCTCCGCGACAAAGCCGTGCGGTGCCTTCTTGACGGCGGATGCGAACCTCGACCGCAGCAGCGAGGTGATCCACCTTATGGACGTGCGGCTGCGCTTCATCGAGCCCGTCGCGGACGCATCACCCCGGGATGCGGACGTCGAATCTTCTGCGGATGTGGATGTGGAGGAGCGTGAGCTCGAGGAGGACCTGCAGCTGTTGTCTGTGGGCGAGGAGGAGGAGGAATACAGACCGTCGCCTGTGAGCCCAAGCCCAAGCCCCACGCCCGAGTCGGAGGAGGAGGCTGAAGCGCCGCTCGGGAACGTGCCGCGTGTCCTCACCGAGGAGTGTCTACGCCCGTCCCTGTCGAGTCCGATGTGCCGCCGGCACCCAGCGGCCGCCTTCTGACGTCCCCGCTCCACCGTCGCCGCAACGACCCACCTTTCATTCGCCACCGCAATCCGTGCGTCATTCGCCAAGGAGCCGCAGCAGCGCTCCAATAGGCGGGGAGGGCCGTGGAAGAAACACCGCCCATGCAGATAATCAATCCCTTGGGCTGTGCTGCCAACATTTTCCGAAACAACTGTAACTGAATCATATTCAAGCGATGTGAGGGCGTCATACTATGTCGACACGTTAACTAGCGAGTTCATTGCATTCATGACTGTCGCCCCTATCAGCTCGTATGAGAGAAACTCTCGAGCGGGAATCTCAATCTGCGAGAGACACAATGAGAACCTTGGCTAAAGAATGAAAAATTAACCGACAGGATGGAATCATTTGCACCACGGGCAAACCGAGCTGTCCAGCCAACTCGTAGCTATCCGTGTCAATGCCCTTCGCGCAACGAAATTCGCTGATAGCCGCGTAGTAGTGATAGTCATTCCAGCAATTGGCCGCGTGGAAGGATCCAGCCAGTAATCTGGGGATTCCGAGGGAATCACATTCGTCGGGAGACAATCGATCGTTTCCCGAGGCATCCGATGACCAGTAGAAACAATCGGTATGCGGAGATTCAACGCTCACCCAGGATCCTCGATGGTGAACGGTAATGCAACATACGGTCAAGTGGACTTCACATGGGATACCTTCTGGATGTAATAGATGACTAAATTGTCGATTGAACATGAGAACGCATCCCAGCGTGTCTACTAGCCCTGTATTGCAGGATCAGCGCAATGGCATACCGAAAGGCTCAGATTTCGTACCATAAGACCGCCCTCTTTCCTGGGTTGCAGAACCCATGGATGCGTGAGCCTGTGCAAGCCAGCTCATGTTGAGTCTCTCCGTGCTTGCGCTGTCGAACTCGATGTAGGAAGACATGAGCGTCGGGGTGTCTTGGGAGACAGCGGTCACTTTGAATGCTCCCCGGGCAAAAGTGAACCTTGGGGGATGGGAGCAGATTGAGAGTCGAGCATGGAACCGCATTGCATGCCTACCGCTGCCAATTTGACCGCATTTGTCGCTCGAGAGGATGTCCGGGTGACGTCTTCGACGGCGGACCCATCGTCCATCCCTTGATTAAAATCGAGGAATCGTCGCTGATGTATGCCACTGGTAACTTCGGCCCTGTGCGGTCGTCCGCAAGCGTGATGACCGACCCAAGAAAAAGCTTGCTCTCGGTGTTCCCAAAATTGATCCCGAGCAGCCAGGCGGGAGTTGGTATTGCGAAGAACTGCCTCCAGTCGAGTCGTGAAATTAACTCTTTCTGCGTTGGTGCATGTGCGACGATCGGCGAAATCCTCGGGTTACTTTTTGTTGTGACTCTATGTCTGAAATGCAACGAATGCCAACGTGAGAAGCGGAGTTCACGAGGGCTAACATCTGATTGGAGGGCCAAGCCCGGCATGGTCAAACGAATTCCTATAGGCCGTTGTTGGACGCAGATCGCGGCTTCGAGTCTCTGTGTTATACGCTGTTAGAACGATCGCGAGCCGTAAGGAGAGCGGGAATAATGTACTCCGCCATGACCGTTATCCCAAAAGTGGTATTCGGAGCAGTCCTGTAGTTCACCGTGAGATGTGAGCTATTCCAGCAAGAGTCCTCACCTTGAACTGTTGGAACTGGATCACACCCCGAAGATTGGATGACATGAGTATTCAGTATCGCAACCTGAAAACTTACGAGCATCGCTTCAACACATGCTCAGATCAGGTCGGGACTTTGGTCGGTAAATTTGTCGGTAGATAGATAGAGGTATGAGCTCTGTTCAGTAAAGTCAGCAGGGGTTTGACCAAGACTTCCGCAATACCGTCGTGAAATATCAGCGCACGCAGGGTGGGTGCTGTTGAAACTCCAAACAATTGCCACACATTGGGATGTCTATCCTGGTGGTCAGACGTCGTAGAAAGGCATCCAGAAAGAGGACCTGAAGCTCGAATACAGATGGAAGGCATTTTTCCAGCCCTAGAGGAGATTATTGAGATATTGTTCGTGCGAAAGCCATCACTCACTTCCATGTCATCTTCGTATTGTGCCACCGTCATCGGCGAAGGTTCGCCTGAAATCCGGGCGATGAAGATCTTGACCTTGTGGGTCTCACTCCTCATTGCGGTTTGATAAAGAAGATTGATATCGCCCACGGCAACGTCTCGGAACCCGGGGGTGGACGGGCTTGATCGGGATGCAGTCACAATCTTGTGAATCCCAACGATGTTGAGATTCGTGTTAATGGCTGTCATGAGCTGGGATGGGATAGGTATACACTTCTGGAACAGAACAGTTGAAAGAAATCATACCAGTAAATTTGAGCGTAGTTCTTGTATGCGAATCTTATAGCGGACTATATCCTCTGCAATTGCAGAGGCTTGTAAATTTCGAAGAGTCTGCCGCGTAGCCCATTTCTTTTGTGTAGCATTTTCTCCAGAGCGTTCTGGAGAAGTTGGACAAGGCTGAGGTAACGCTAAGCCACGGCGAAATCGCTGGATCAGAGCCCGCACTCACGAGATGAAGTTCTCAACGAGGCCAAAGAGCCGCGGGAGCGCAGTTTCCCCATGGGCGCTCATCTCGCCTTGAAGGATAGTGACGATTTCGACAGCATTTCCACACAGATCCTTCAAATCCTCCCGATTCCTTTGCATAGTCTATACGAGAACATTAATACGAGTTGCGTTATTGTCTTGCCACTAACATTGACTGTTTCCAGAAAGATGACCAGCAGACCGAAGGCGGCGCGGACACAAGGGATGGGAACGCATTCTGCTCCAGCAGCAATCGTCTTCGCGGTCAATAGCATCTCGGCAAGCCAGCCGTTCGAGCTTGAGGTAGTGAGGCTCATACACCGGGATGGGTCAAGGATAGGGAGAGCAGGTGTTGGCGAGAAACCGCCAGAAGTCATGGTGAGAGGGACGCCTGACAGGTGTTAAACCACTATTGCATGCGGTGTACACAGCGACCGGTGTGAGAACTAGAAGACGAGAAGAGAGGGTTAGCTAACTGGGAATCAGATTGCGTTGATAGATTAGAATACACAAAATAGCAACCAATCGAGATCCGAAGATAATTCGTCCGTGACTGGATGGTGTGTGTCAGCGAATGAGAACCGCGATCCATGAGGAGCCGGAAACTCCCACTGTGTTGCGGCGTCTGCGCCATTAGCTCCACTTCCCTCAAAACCAGGAAAGTAAATCGCGGTCGTAGAAAGAAAGAGAGCATGGCAGCTGAATCCGTACCATGGAATAACAAAAGAACGAATGAAGGAAGAAAGAAAGATTCGCTACTATGCCGCTGCGCCGGCTGGATGATGAAATTCCTCACTTTCATGGGCTTGACGGCGAGCTGTCTACCTTGATGGTGGGGCGTGCGTGGACGGAGACGCGTAGGGACGTGAGGAGCCGGCGTGGATGACGCGTAGGCGGATGCTGTGAGAGCCGGAGCGAGTCATCGTCAATGACCAATGACTTCTAAGGAGGATCGGAAAAATGATGAGACAAACGAAGGAAATGAAGGAATGAAAGGTAGAGACGAAGACCAACCACAGTTGGAATAAACGGAACTGGACGGGAAATGCAAAAGAAACCCAAACCCAATAGAGTAGATTGATTGAGAACGGACCGTAACGCGTTTTCGCATTCTGGATAGAGCGAGGAGAGACAGCCGTGGCCTGGAGGCATTGAACAGAGGACGTCGCAATTAGGGCTCGAGCCCGGAATATTTTAGCCACGCAGAGATGGTGTGGAAGCAAATGTGGAAGCATCAGAGCATGAACATCGGGTCCAGATGCCAGTTGTCTGAGAATGAGAACTGGAAGAAGGAAACTTACCTCGGTTCGGAGGTTGGATGGAATAAATGGGCTTTCAGCGGAATAAGCAATCATGAAATGGACAGTTTTGCGCTCGGGCGGAAACTTCAAGGATGTAAATACATATATATTAATGGGATTGGAGCAGGACGGACCGAGCCTCTCCTGAACATACACTTTAAAAAATGAAGTCTTCATTGTTGAAGGATGGCTTGTGGAGGATTAACGAAACTAGGGAGGGTTGACTGGACGTAATTAAGTCAGTCGAACGGAATATGAGGTCGTTACGAAGGAAAAGGAGCACAACCTCATCCACGGTGCATATACCCAATTGAGTCCGGACAGTCCGAGTCTTGCAGAAAGATAATGTCGTTGTGTCAGCGGGAACCGGAGGTCTGAATAAATCAAATTGAATCGTCCCGTAGATGAGCCAGTACCTCAATGTGAGATAGATGTCAATGGGAAAGGAAACTGATTGGCTGAGAAATCTAGAGCTACGTATGTTGGGATCTCCAAATCTTTGAGCGAGCGAGTGAGACAGAATCAAAGCCCGAGTTGGAATAATTTATTCAATGTGACCACACCAGGTTGAAGGTTGCAGTTCACAAACCAGAGCAGACAAGATGGTGGAGGTATCCGCGTTTTGCCTAAGTAACTGCCGCCCGAATATCGTAGTCTCAGGGTCGTGGAGAATACACCGGGCATGACAAGTGGATGGAAGATATAAACGCATTTCCGAGACGACAGCCAGAAGCCGAAAACACTCTTGAACTGAGAACCGGCCATTCCAAGTGGAATTTCACACTAAGGAGGGAGGCAGCCAGGAGGGAACAAGCCCGAGAAAAAATTGGTATGCATATGAAAGTCAGATAGAGGGTAGGAAGAGTACGAAAGAGAAGTGGAATACCCCCGTTCATGACGCGCACAAAGGGCCTACTTCCAGAGTGTCAACGGCTGGTCAACGGTCGGCGACTCGTGGATCCTAATGCAAGAGTGTCACGACCAAACCGCGAGAGACGGCTGCAGAGACTCGGTAGATTTCAGCGTAGGGACTCAGCGGGAGTGTTGCAGTGCATGCGGCCAGGCCGGTTGGACACGACGCGCTCACTGTTGTGGCAGGAGAGCGGAGAGTGGCTGTGCAGACGGATCAAGTTCCTCTCTCTCCTCCTGCAATCGTCTCGTCAAATCTCTAGTGTGCACCGGCTCCTAATGTTCCTTATGCTACGCGCCCAAACTTTGGAACACCTCGCTGCGACGATAAACGGCTCCCTCTCCCAAGCGGCCACCGCCCTTGCATCCTCCAGCTCCCGCAAGCCCGACGCCAACCCTCTTCCTTCTCATCCAACGCTAATTTCAAATTGACGTCGATTAAAGCCGACATTGCCAAATCCGGAGGCGGACCCCTCCGTGACAAAGCCGTGCGGTACCTTCTTGACAGCGATGCGAACCCCGACCGCAGTAGCGAGGAGATCCAGATTATGGACGTGCGGCTACCGGGGTGTGGGCGTGGAGGACGAGGAGCGCGTGGTTGCGGCTGCGGTGGATAAACCGTCTAGCTCGCACTCCCACTCACATCATGGGCACCACCACGGGAACCCGCCCATCCACATCCACCTCCCCGAGGCGGCGCAGGTACATGCATTTCCGGTCTTCGGGCGGCGGCGGGGCAGCGGCGTCCTTCCACCGCTTCTGCATCTTCGGCGCGCAAATCGTCTCCTGCACCTGCCTTTTTTTCTCTCTCCCGCTCTCGTTCCCGTTCCCGCCGATTCTCGCGCTCGCGCTGCCGCCCGTTGTTGCTCCGTACACGATCCTTGCGTGCGTCTTAATTTTCATCCCCCACGACATACACATGCAGATCGACATCCTCCTCCGTCTCCGACCCACACACGCCGTATGCCGCACCCTCAGGCACGACGTCCCACCCGCCTGCGCGCTCGACGACGACGTAGGGTGTGCTCGTACTCACAACGCGCGCCTCTGCTCCCGCTGCTACACGCCCGAGTCGTTTTGGCTCGGGCTGGGCGACGTGGGCACCACCGTGCTCGCTGCACTCTCCGCTAGCGTCCCCGACAACTTCTGCGATGGGGATGAAGGATGGGGGCCGGGAAACGCCAGCGGAGGTGGGAGCGAGGACCGTGGATGGCTCGAAGCCCGCGCGATACGTACACCACACCTGCGCATAGAAGGCGCGTGGAAGGGAGCGGGTCAAGCGCCAACGTCGTGCGGGGAGGTGTGGTTCTCTTGGTCGTATGCCCCATCTGCGTCTCCAGCGGCGTGGAGAGGGTGCGAAGGGATAGGCGGGGGCGGGGGGAGACAGATTGGATGGAGAACGTCACTTGGAGGTGCTGCCTCGTTTCAGACCGTCGTGTCCATGGATGCGGTTGAGTCTTTCGCTCTCGTGTGGCTCGCGCATTGAAGGCTGATGGATGCCATCTAGACGAGCCGCCGCCGCCGCCGCGGGTATCACTCGCCCCTACCTCCATCTCCGCCCCCCACCGCGCTTCCGTTCCCCACTCGTACCACAGATGTCTGGAGCGCCGTCGTCGCGCACGGACTTTGCGGGCCCGCGTCCAGCATGGTTTTCCGTGGGAGGGGGCGCGGATGGAGGCGCTGCAGCACGATGAGGGTATGGGGAGCAGGAGCGAGGTGGAGGAGGAGCGAGGGAAAGAGGACGGAAAGAGGACGCGGCTGTGGATCGTGTACGCAGTGGCCGGTCTTTCTCCATCTGCCGAGGCGGACACGCTGCCACCCGCCGACGTGAAGCCGTCCCCGCATGTGCGCTTCATCGAGCCCGTCACGGATGCATCACTCCGGGATGCGGACGTCGAATCTTCTGCGGATGTGGATGTGGAGGAGCGCGAGCTCGAGGAGGACCTGCTGCTGTCGTCTGTGGGCGAGGAAGAGGAGTATAGACCGTCGCCTGCGAGCCCCAGCCCCACGCCCGAGTCGGAGGGGGGGGGGCTGGGGCGCCGCTCCTTGCGCGCGAGCCATCTCCCGGCCCCGCTGTCGTCCCTGCACCTCCTCCGGTCCCTAAGGTTTCGTTTAAGGAGTGGCAGGCACGGAGGAAGCTCGAGCGAGCGAAGGAGGGGGAGGTTGCGCAGGAGCGCGAGCGGGAGCGCGAACGGGAGCGGGAGCGGGAGCATGAGACGGATGCGGCGCAGGGCGAGGACAAGGAGAACGAGGTCGTTCCCGCGACGGCCTCACTCGCATCCTCGACGGAATCCGCCGCTCTGCCGTCCGCGACAAGCCACCGGTGACGGAGCTGCTAGTACCTTAGCACGTCGAGATGGTCGACGCGGTTCCATTGGCGGTCGCGCCTGCGGTGGCGCCGTTTATGACGCTGGATGAGCTCCAGCTGAAAGCGAAGATGATCCCGCTCAGCATGACCGCTTTCGTCGCGACCGGAACGAGCATCTCTCGCCGCTCGCGGGGTCTAGCGTCGTGGAGTCTCGCACGCCTTTGCCGAGCCTGTCCAATGGAATTAAGCGCGAGGCGTCGCTCAACGATGTGGCTTCTCCGGTCGTACTTGCGCCTAAATCACCGCCTTCTGACGTCCCCGCTCCACCATCGCCGCAACGACCCGCCTTTCATTTGCCAAGGAGCCGCAGCAGCGCTCCAATAGGCGGGGAGGTCCGTGGAAGAAACACCGCCCATGCAGATAATCAATCCCTTGTGCTGTGCTAGTGTCCTGTCTTCTCTATTTATTTTTCTTTGGGTTTTTGTCGATTTTCTTTTCCTCGTCGCTTTGTCTCTGATACTTTATGCTTCCCTATCTCTTCCTCTTCCTCTGTCTTGCTCTTGCTCAAACAAACTTGTTGTGCTGTTATAGATTTCCCCAAAGTATGTAATGACTGCCGCCCGTATTTCGCGAATCCAACCCAGTGAATGTCGACCACTTCCCTTGTCCTCGTCTACATGGGGTAATCAAGCCAAAATACACTCAAACAAATTCTCTGCCCTTCATGTACCGCCCCAAGATAGATAAGGATATGATTCTTTCGGCTCGAGTGGCCTTGAAACGGGGGGCGTTACGTTGGGTAAGAACATTTTACTAGATCAGTACCTGTCCTTACATCAGTGGTCCCCAGGAGTATCGTGTCAAGGTGCGCCTTTATTCCATGCGTAGCAACTCCGAGACTCGTTAAATCGTACAACAACATATGGAATAGTGGGAAAACTTCGACTACGACCAGTGAGCCACCTCGCATAGAGCAGGCATCGCGTACTAAGCTTCCGCCCAGCTGGGAGCCTATCTCGTATTTCTTCGAGTCTGGAACACTTCTGGAGGTCAACGCATTCTGGACGCGCGCAGGGCTGGTGGATTGGCGAAAGTACTGAGACACTGACAATCGGACAAGAGGCGCGACCGCAGACATGTATGTCGCATTTACTCGTGTACCATCTCCAATTGATTCACCTCCTTTGCAGCACACACGCCCCCTCATAACGCAACGACCTCCCATACGCCGCCGCTGCTCCCCCTAGAGCTCAAGACTCTCATCGCGGAGCAGACGCCTCGTGCAACTCTTGCTAACTTTTGCGCCACCTCACGCGAGGAATATCTGCATATGATGCCCATACTCTACAGGAGCATCGTCCAGAATGTGTGCACTGTGGGGACGCCGGAACTCCGACGTCTCGCATTCCTATTATTCACTCTGGGCTCTACCAAGTGCCGCCGCAATCTTGGCCCGTACCCGGCCACTTTGGTTCGGGAGCTGCGCCTGCGGTCTACCGTGGGAACACCGAGTTGGCTCGGAGGGGCGCTGCAAAAGGCTCTGCGCTGCACAGCGGATCATGCCCCGGACGGCAAGTCCCAATTATGCACGTTCCACTGGGCCGGAGAAGAGATCCCCATTTTTCTCTTGCTCAGTGAGCGGCCGGCATTTGAAAACCTGGCCGAGTTGTCGGTCACTCAATCGTGCTCGAATATATCGGAGTTTGAAGTAAGGCCACATAAGGCCTTGAGATGTGTTTATTAACTTGCCTCTTCGGTGTAGTTTCTTCAGATTCCGGGGCTCAAGTCTCTTGCATACAAGGAACGAACTCCGTTTGGCGGCGGTATGTCACTCGTGTGGCATCCTGAGCTGGAATCTGACGTGTTTTGTGCAGAGGAACGGAAGATGATGGGCCGATTTTGCAGATCCTTAGAGCTTCTCCCAAGCATCTCCCCAGCACTCACTGTCCTCAAGCTGGATATGACATGTGCGGGACACTCATATCCCCTTATTGGAAGAGGTAGTCAACTCCCTCCGGCTACCGTGCCTTGAAGTCACAAGCATCAGTGTGTTTATGGACGACGACCTGGACCCTAATTTCAACCCGTTCCTCGAGGCACACCCCACCCTCTACGACGTGTCGGTTGTTTTGGGGAGTCAACCCTTGTGCGACGATGCTTTGCCCCCTCCTCCGAACATTCACCGGGCGTGCCGACGATTTTCTCAAGGTTTGCGATAGTGCGCGACCCATTCAAGACCTCGCCGTGACCCTTTTCCTTCGGGACTACAGCGTGGGACGCGCCGCCGAGCGCGGGCGCGCCGTGGTTGCGGCACTCACCAAGACACCCAACCTACGTCGCTTGGCCATTGTCAATGGGTATGAGGCTGTGTACGATCCCAGGTCGGAAAGCGACGGCAATGGAATCTACATGCTTGGCGTGGATCACGGGACGTAAACAAACTCGTCAGTCATAGTTCGGTTAAGTCTTCGTCAGTTTGATCGTGATCTTCGTGAGTCTGATGGCGATCTTCGTCAGTCTTGATAGCCGGAAAGTTTTGAACCGTTCACAGGGGATCTAACTTACTAGTGGAAATTAGAGAGGATTTTGCAGTCGAGGGTATCTTGGAGGGCTTTCATGGTTGTCACAATCCACAAATATGCTGGTACTGACCATGGTTGCGTTCAAAATGTGAGTTACATGCCAAATATGGTAATTGTTGATGGCTTGGGTTTGATGCGCCGTCGCGCCGACGCCGCTTGCTCTTCAAGCTTTAACCCATGAATTATCTTTTTAGAACTTAAAATTACATGACAAAGGCTCAGCACACCAAGGCCAGTGGGAATCAGGGACCTGTCACCTGAGCAGATTGCCGACAATATCTTGACAGAATGACGAAGATCACCATCAAACTGACGAAGAAGAATGCCATCACTGACTTACGAGTTTGAATATGTCCCCGTGGATCACAGCACAATATGCGCCATTGCGCAAGCGTGTTCGGGGATCACGCACCTGGAACTTCACCTGAAATCCGCGGTTAGTTGTTCAACGTCAATTCTACACTAGAAAATTGGTGTTCAATTTCACAAAATGCGTAGAAAAAGGCAGACGTGAAGGCACTCGCCAATCTTCACGAACTACAATGGATCCGCACCCACTTCTGGATAACCGTTCCCAATGAAGGAGGGCCAGCTACCAATATGTACGACGAGGACTCCCTTGACACTAATGGCAGCGAGGATGGAAGCGAGGATGAAAACAGTCATGCAAGTGACTACGACATCGCTTGTGGCCAAGCAACACTTTTATTTCGAGTCTTCCGAAATCACGTTGACCTCCAACTTCTCCCGATGGCGCCAAAACTGCTCGAGGATGAAATCGCAGTCGTCGTGGCCAGAGAGCAGGATCCTGATTCAGAATATTTTGACGAGACACAAATAGAGTTGTCTAAAGAATTTTCATTGTGTATAGTGCACCAGGAAGGGAAGCGTCTGACAGTGCAAACATAGTTTCCCTTCACAATTGAATCTTACTTTGGATAATGCTGTGCAAGCTGAAATCAGTTATAGACGCTGGCTGATATCTGTTGCAATGACTGAATGGAGTTGGGTATGGCCAGCCAAGGAATTATCACAAACGGGGCGCCTGCAGAAGATGAGAGGCAAAACGAACGGATAAATAGAGCCACATGGGACAATTGCACCGTCGAGCGAGCAAATCTTAAAGAACGGTTAAATTAAATCGAAGCGCGGGCGTAGAGTTGAAGGTCGCAGCTTGCTCGAAGAAGAGGAATCCAAATTTGGGCAGCGCGGAGATTAGAAGCACGCTCCGTAGCAGACCACGAGGCCATTGCTTGATGGGGTGTCGCCGAGAAAAAAGGAAAGAATGAACGGCGCACCGACCAGGCAGAAATCTGGAACTGATCATGAGACTGGAGGTGACAGCACGAAGGATATGCGGGTTTATGCTGGGAAAAGCACGGGTAGGTTGCTAGTATTACACCGCACGCCCGCTTAGGAATGCCGGGAATTTGTGGCAAGCGGTCGGCAGGAGAGGGAGCAGAATGGAGTTAAGCTTTATGGAGAAAGTAACCAAAATGTGCAACTCGCCGAATGAGCAGAAATCTTAAAAAACGGTCGAATCGAACCCGAGGTCCGGTTCAAGTTCGGTATCGGTTCAGAACCGAACACTGGCAACACTAGTGGGGCCCCATAGTAAAGGCCAACTTTGGATATTAGTACTTCGGTTGGCGACGGATAGGAATGGGCAGAGAAAAATGAGTGGCGGTGGTCCGTGCCGCGGTGCGTGGCATCGATTGCATTTGTTTGGATATGTGTGTTTGGCAACTTCCTCTTCTCCTCTTTCTTCTTCTTCTTCTTCGATTCTTCTAAACTTGTTCTGAACTTCGAGATAGCGATACCCCCAGGCCACGCACGTCTCCATCCACCCTCAAAGCTTGAGAGTCTGGACGGACTTCTGGAACTGGGAGAAAAAAATTCGGGCTGCAAACACAGCTTGGGCTCTTCGTAACTGGTCATGATTTGCTGCTGGATATTGAAACCATCAACTGGCGGCAGACTATAATTTCCATGGATTTTTCCATTTAATTGGCTGGCGGGAGCTCTCTTCCGATTAACGTCCGTGTTTCGTTGAAGTGGGATGTCTTGGGTTTTCACTCGTTTTGTACACTGGTCGGCGCGCCCAATTTTCTTCCCTCAGGCTGCGAGAATCTTCTATGGTCATGTTTTCCGAATCTTCTGCTTTTAGGTGACTTGGTGCAGCCTCGACTGCCCTCCTTCCATTCCCATCTGCCCATTGGATTTCCGGTGTGGGCTAATGTGCCTGCAATGCCCAAAGAAGGCGAGCTGCACTTATCTGTGGGTCTGCCTCTTCCTGGGCGATGGTATTGCTCCTCGTGACAAAACTTCCCTGGATATAAACTTCCCACTGTCTCGCCTTGACCACCCACCCAACCTCTCCCAGGCCGATGAAATCCCAATTCCTCTTCGTTGCACTCGCGCTTGCACTTGCCGCCGCCCCTACTCACGCCTCCCCAGTTTCGACGGCAGCCGGCACGTCTGGTTTACCTTCCCCGGGTTCTTTCCTACCTTCGAGTCTTCTCTCCCCCTCGGCAACGGGCGCGTCGCAGCCTCTATCTACGGCGGCGCATCCGAAGTGCTCGGTATCAACGAGAACTCGATTTGGACGGGGCCGTTCCAGGACCGCATCGCTGCGACGGCCCTCGCGGCGGAGCCTGTAGTCCGTGAGATGTTGCTGGCGGGCAACTTGTCGGAAGGGAGAGAATATGCGTACGAGCACATGATTTCGAACGTCACCTCGCCCCGCGCTTTCAGCTATTTCGGGAACATTGAGGTCGATTTCGGGCATACGGGAGGGACGGAGATGACGGACTATGTGCGGTGGCTGATACGCGGGAAGGGACGGCGGGGGTGCAGTATGTTTTTGAAGGTGTGACCTATACGTGAGTAGAATGGAATACGTCGCCACGCGCCGCTGACGAGTTGACAGGCGGGAGTATATCGCCAGTTATCCATCGGGTGTTTTGGCCGCGCGTTTTAATGCCAGTGCAGGCGGGGAGTTGAATATGAACATTTCCATGACGGGCTTGATTGAGATTCTCTCCGTAACAGCGTCTGCGGCGCAAGACAACAACACTCTGACCCTTAGGGGATCGAGCGGACAATCGGTCGACCCCATACTGTGGACTGGACAGGCGCGCTTCGTTCCCGACGAGGGGGCTGCGGTCTCGGTTTCGGGGACGAACCTCATCATCACCAACGCGTCTACGGTCGACATGTTCTTTGACGCCGAAACGAGTTACCGCTACCCCAGCGAGGCAGCACGGGAAGCCGAGATGCGGCGCAAGATCGACGCGGTTTTTGCGCTGGGCTACGACGCGGTCAAATCCACTGCAATTGCAGACACTACCGCGCTCTTGGGCCGTGTGACGCTCGATTTAGGCACCTCGCCCAACGGCTGGGCAGCCCTCCCGACGGATCAGCGTCTCGCAATCGCGCGAAACACCTCGGAGGACGTGCAGTTGAGCACGCTCGTCTTCAACTTTGGGCGATACCTGCTCGCAGCGTCCTCTCGGCCCAGCAATGACGGCACGGTTGCGTTGCCCGCCAACCTCCAGGGAATCTGGAACAACTCGACTTCTGCGCCGTTTGGGAGCAAGTACACTATCAATATCAACATCGAGATGAACTATTGGCCAGCGGGGCCGACAAATATGCTCGAGACAGAGTTGCCGCTGTTTGATTTAATCAGCGTGACGATACCCCGGGGACAATCTGCGGCGGAGAGGATGTACGGCTGCCCGGGAACAGTGTTTCATCACAACCTGGATTTGTGGGGCGATCCTGCGCCGACGGACAACTTCACCGCGAGCACGATGTGGCCCTTTGGGTCCGCGTGGCTCGCCTGGCACGTCATCGACCACTACCGCTTCACGCAGGACGAAAACTTCCTGCGGGACGTTGCCTACCCGTTCCTCAGCGAGGTCACGTCCTTCTACGAGTGCTACGCCTTTGAAAATGACGGGTACAATGTCACGGGGCCGTCCCTCAGCCCTGAGAACACCTTCACAGTGCCGCTGCAAGAGAGCGTGCCCGGCGCGGGCGAATCTGTCGACATTGCGCCGGCCATGGATGGTCAGCTCATGACGGAAATCTTCCAGGCCCTGCTAGAAGCCGCTTCTGTGCTCGGGATTCCCGATTCGGACCCCGCCGTCGCAGCCGCGCGGGCATTCCTTCCCACCATAAAACCGCAGCAAATCGGCTCGCTGGGACAGATCCTTGAATGGCGGGTGGAATACACCGAATCCGACCCTGGGCATAGACATCTCTCGCCGCTTTGGGCACTCATGCCGGGGCGCGCCTTTTCTCCCCTCATCAACAGTACGCTCTTTGATGCCGCTCAAGTGCTGCTTGATCGACGCGTGTCCAGCGGCTCGGGGAGCACGGGCTGGAGCCGCACCTGGCTCATAGCCCAGTACGCTAGGTCATTCCGCGGCGCGGACGCGTGGACACAGCTGGGCCAGTGGTTCGCCCTGTTCCCGTTGCCATACAGCCTCTACAATACACTATCGGGCGGGTCGGATGGGGCCTTCCAGATCGATGGGAATTTTGGGTTTGTTAGCGGCGTAACGGAGATGCTTTTGCAGAGTCATGCAGGTGTTGTGCACTTGTTACCGGCCTTGCCGGCGCAGGCCGTGCCGACGGGGTCAGTGACAGGGTTGTTGGCGAGGGGGAACTTTGAAGTGGATATTGAGTGGGAGGATGGCAGGTTATCGAATGCGAACATTACGAGCCGGAGTGGCGGGAGTTTGGCGCTGAGGGTAGGAGACGGTACAGGGGAGGTGTTGGTGGACGGAGCGGCGTACACCGGGCCTCTGGCCACGACCAAAGGTACGAAATACGTGGTGATGAGGGCCTGAGGGCGAAGGAAATGTCTGCGTCTCTGTGTTTATTTTCAGTGCACTGGATTTTGTGGTGTGGGACCTAATGAAGTTGTTGAGGTATTCCACCAGAACGACGACAGACTAGCAACGGTGCGCTCCACTGGCCTTTGATCAACCCGTTGGCCAAAGTACACTGCTGCCACGCCAGCTCAGGTACAGCCGGTCAGTCATTGGGAAGCAGGCGAAGCAGCCAAAAGGTACAACTGACAGGAATCTAGTTTCCACTCGAGGCACTGACTCGATAACGGGAGGATCCAGAGGCCCCGCAAAAATCCCGGTACTTATTGGATACATATCAAGCTGTTTGCTAAATGATCTAGCTAACGTAGCCGTGTCGCACAATGCATTCTATTCTTCTTGCCCTCGCCTTTACCGGCGCCGCCCTAGCCTGGGCCATGTTGCGCGTGGCGGGCACGTACACGACCATGCAAAGTGCGAGATCCCCTCGCACCGCCCTCGCGCCCATTGACCTGAGACAGCCTCAACACCCTCCATACGACCGATAGCCATGGCTGGCTGCTCGGCCACCAAAAGCTCGGGGTAAGACTTCGAACACATATGGATGGATTCTCTTACTATGCATCATGTTCTTTTTCTACCGCCTCGAAATTCAATTGGATGCCACTGCTCGAAGAACGTCGACATTCGACATCATTGGCCGGTCGTCTCTAGATCTTCCTCTACCATATGGCGGTCCGCATGCACATTTATTCGGCCGCAAAACCTTTCGGTGATTTCGGAGATTCCGCAACAAAAATAGCTGTTTTGACGCCCTCCGCGCTAGAAACCTTCAACAACCGCTTCTGTTACCGGGCGAATTGGGGAGGTGCTGCCGTACGCCATTGAGGATCGACTGATGGTTCAATTAGTACAATCTGAACGAGAATATAAGGAAAATCCACCCGCCTGCAGCTACCTACCGGGCCAGGAAAGCAATTTGAATCAATGGTTCAGCTCTACACCGTCAAATTCACCTGGCTTGCGCGCGACACTGGATCTCCAGGCTACTTGGCAGTTGTGCTGCCACTGAATTGTAGTTGGGATAGTCGAAGAGGACTGAATGACGGTTCATAAGCCGGTCAGAGTTCCGTGCGTCCTGATTCCCAACGTAGAGTTCTGGAGCTGGCTGCGTGCCGTGAGACTTCGCTCAGCTTGAAGGATAATGCAAACCTATTCATTCTCCTCAGCAAGCCCATGATCAGTTTGAGCAATACAGAAGCTTCATCTTCTGCTCATGGACATATCAAGATACTCAACTCAGCTTGAGATATCTTTATGAATGGCACAAAGGCGGCCGTCCCACCATTATTTGGATAAAGTGTGAGTTACCAGTCTGCTGTTCACATTGAGTTATGTTGTTCAGTCTCTGGTATTGTGTTCAGGAAATAGTTCTTTACCAAAAAGACCTACACGTTAAGTGGTAGACCTTTGAACCGTGAGAAATACAATTGATTGCGATATAAATACGTGTGCAGGAGGCCCATGCCACTAACTATTCTGTCGGTCCGCAATAGAGAGTAAATTGATGAACACTACAGTATTTTACAGACCGAAAAATCGAAAATTTCTTCACAGATTTACTCTATTCCGGACCGATTTTACCCCCTCCCCAACTCCCAAGTGCAATCTGTTAGGCCCAAAGCTTGTTGTCAAGATTCGGCAAGATATTTTCGCTAACAAAACAACTGCTCTGCAAGCCGCGCAAATCTTTAAGCTCATCCCAGCAACTTGTGTCGACTCTAGCGCTGTTCCCGATGGCCTCCCCTTTTCACGTTCGTGCTATAGTATATATATGTATCAATTCCCCGACTCTTATCCTACTTCGATCCTGTAGCATGCACCTCATATCGTATGTAGTGTCAATGCAATGTTTTTTATCTTTTCCTAAGTCTACCAACCTAAGGATGAACATGTAATGAGCTCGTAACACAAGATAATGCAGGACAATGGTCGATAATTGTCACTAATTGGCGGAAAATTATTTGGACTTGCGCAATTTGATAATTGTTGATAATAGCCCAATTATGATAATTGGTGACTTCCCGCAGGACTTAAAAAATATTTCCAGAATATCTTTTACACTTTCCGCCGTGATGCCGATGGAACTGTCAGGACCCCATCAATGCAGCAACCCAGAAACGGTAGCGATTTATTCTCGCATCAGTCGAATCTATTGGGGGGTACCTACCCCCCCAATAGACTTAAGATATCGTGAATGACTGTTTTGGGCACAAATCATTGATTGTCGGCCCATGTCATCTTCGTCACAAGTACTCAAACCCGCTCTACCCTTCATTTACAAGGACTGGACTCACGTAACCGGTCATTTGTCAAAGTTCCAACCTTCCTGCATCGATTACTGTCCCAGCACCGCTGTTTTAGAGCAGTTCTCCCGCAAACTAATCGATTGATGCCACACACCATTTTTAGTTGTCTGGTTTTCTTTGGCTCCTCGCAAATGTGCCGACATGGTGCAGGGACGATTTAGGATGAGCTGGTGTATATATGGCTTGGTCTTGGAGTACATCAAGGAATAAATGCACTATTTTGTTGCGAGGGACCCAAAACGGCGTGAATATCTTTCACATTGATCCTATCACTGGCACCCTCAAAAAAGGCTCGGAAACTCCGCTGGAATTGTTAAGTCCTGCGGGAAGTCACCCAATAGCCCAATTATCAACAATTGCCGGCAATTATCACCAATTGTCAATTTGGGGTTTTTCCTGATGAGCAGCGCGTTCCACGTAAACATGTACCAGTGACGACTCCGAGAGCACTGGTCCATAAAGCGAATTCAACGCTTATTCAGGAGTCCTCCTTGCGTTCCTCGCGGCTTGATACAAAACATCCACCTCCTCATTGCCAGAGAAGTCGGAGATAGGTTGTCGCACGATGAAGTCCGTGAGATGGCGGCAGCGTCGAGTGTAACACAGATGCGAGTGTGGTCTGCCCAGTCTTTTTTCGGGTCCGGAGTTGGGCATTCGACGTGAAAGTTTCGAACGAGCGGCAACAATCCCTCAGAAGCGAATGTGTAATCAATCGTAGATTTACCTCTCGGCTGATGGAAGTGTAGCGAACCGGGGAAGCCGCCTCCAAAGAGGTACCATTCAAGATGCAGAGGCCGAATTTATCGCATTCCAAGATAGCCGTACCACGTGTATTCTCTATGACATCAGACGAATTTCGTGGGAGGATATACAAAACTAGTCCCACCCCATACATTCCGGCCTCTTGCGCGTGCGAAAGCGCGGGCTTAAATTACGTAGTACAGACTGCAAGGGGAACTCGGGATTCGAAATAAGTACATAGGGTCGAAAAGTTTTTTTCGACCCTCGGCGGACCCCCCTCCCCCCCCCCCCCCCCCCTCCTTCCATATAGGGAAGGAGTTTCCCACCCCTAGCGCCGGGCCGTCGCCTCCGCTTAGGGCCGCAGCTTAGGATACCACTGGGGGCAGGCTCGACGGGCAGTTTGACTATCTTACAGTGTAGTAGCAGCTTCCTGGCCATCTAATATACCTCTGGTGTGCTCTTCCTTACACCCCTGTACTATACTGGTCTATCACCCCCACTTTAGCACTGGGCACCAAATTATCATAACCTAGGTGTATATTGGCAGCGAAAATAGTGGGACTGTATATCCATGATAGTGAGTCTCAAGTTATTTTTTTTGAACATCAGGGAAGGTGGTTGAGCCAATGGAAGGCAAAATCTACGCATCGTACGTGATCCGGCATTCCATATTAGGAAATTGACCTCCAAGATGGTTCGGGCATCGTACAAACCCTACCTGACATTGTCCAAACAGTAAATTGAGGGTTTTCAACCCCTTCCAACAAAAGTATCAAAAAGTTTTTTTCAGCCTCCCCCGGGACCCCCCCCCCCCCCCCTCCCCACGTACGAAATTTTAATCCCGAGTTCCCCTTGACAGACTGTAGGTAGAGCAATTGAATTCAACTTTAATACGACAGTTTTTTCCTATTCCCCTCCAATACTGTCGCTAAGGATTTATTTGATCCCCGCATGACAGAATGGGTGAAAGAAGATGGTGGGTGCAATGTATCGTGTTTGCGCAGAGGCACGATACATTCCCAGCAGACGGGCAGGGGTAAAGTGCCGCAGTGCCGCCAAGGTGCCGCCGAGGTGCCGCCAAGATACCGCCACACTGCCACAAAACTACCGCCAACCATACTCGGAGTGCCGCCGTCGCTGGCGGCCGTATTTGTCACAGTGCCGCCGAGTAACGCCAGTGCCGCCAACTCAAAAATAGTGTTCTAATGCTACTGCTCTATTCCTCTGTAGATTTAAACAGAGGATATCAACATTACTTATTTCTAGCGCTGCGCCACACCCCGGCTGGTATTGGCTTAGGTTCCCGTTTCTTACCACTTTTACCACGTTTCGCTCGTTTTTGTTCCTCTGCCAGGTCATCATCGTCCACCGCATGTTCTTCTTTGTCGCGCTGCCTCTTTATGGGCCTTGGGACCGGCCGAGCATTAAGTGGGGCCGGAACAGGTTTCGGGGATTTATGCTCAACATGTGGATGGATGTAATCTGGTCCAAGCTATAAAGCAAGTTAGATGATGGCCAGGAGCTGGGATAGAAAAAGCGCACCTCGAGCTCGCTATCGCTCTCGTCGTCGCTCTCGTCGTGGTTCCAATGCGAAGGGATATCTCCGTATGGATTCCAACCGCCCTGATGCGGCCCGGCATCCAGGCCCCATTGACGATTTCTCGCTTGGCCGGTTTCTTGTGAATGTTCAAAGAGTCGTTCCTCAAAATAGCCCAGACACTCTCGGTCCACATCTGTGTATGACACACGAGATCTGCTGACTTGAAATTCCCAGGCAATCTGGTATGCAGCTGCCTCCCGGTCCATTTGTGCATAGTCGGGATCATCATTCATCACATCTTGAATTGACTAGCTGCCGATGCTGATCAATTGCTCTCACGGCTGGTTCCAGGATCATACTGCAGGTTCGGCCATGGCATTCAATAAGTCCAAGGCATCGGCGGCGTGTTTCTCTGCCCTTTTTCCAAGTAGCGGCAGATCTGGTCCCCCGGTTTTTGAGTGTTTCTAAGACCCAGTTTGTTCCGAGATCTTGGGTCTCAGATAACTCCTGTTCACTAAACGACCACTCGAAATTGCCATTTGGCCAGCCATCCCACGCTGTAGAATTGGTTCGATCTCAGGTGAGACTACAAACTTGAAAATCAGTAGCAATAGAATGTGTAAGTCCATAACGTACCACGAAACTGTGATGCCACAGTGAACCAGCGCAAAGGGGTTGGAGGGGAAGAGACGTCGGAATCAGAACCAATAACAATGTCTGGAGTCGGATTTGCGACTGCTTGATGAACTAGCTGACTAGGATCAAAGTCCGGCGGGACTCTAACTAGTCCAATCAAAACCCCTGCGAAAATTCAGGTTTCTTCAAGGCGGATACAGAGACAATCACCTTGCTCATCGAAGTAAGGTATTAGTTGGGGACCGGCGGGAGGGAAGCAGACACTTTTAAGCCAGGAAAATAATCCGAGAACCCGGCTGATATTACCAGCGAGAATGCAGAGTAGGAGGGCAACATGGATAAAATCGGTCATCGCAGTGGAGGAGAAGGCTGAAGTCTCACCTACGATCAAGTTTCAAAAAATATTGCCGCCACATTGCTGCCAGCCTGTCACACTGCCGCCAAGTTACACTTCGAACTGCCACCAAACTGCCGCCAAACTGCCGCCAAACTACCGCCAAACTGCCGCCGACCACCTCGGGTGTGCCGCCACTTTGACGCCCATGATTGCCGCCACTGACGCCCACTGACGCCATCCGAATGCTGATTTTGCCGCCAACTACCGCCAACTGCCGCCAACTTCATCCCCCGCAGTTTGACTCTAGGGCAGGAAATCCTTACCAGGACCCATTTCATACAACATACTTGTGGCAGAACACCAGGAACGTACTTGTTGTTTATGTAATACGCCTCCTCGTACATTTTTACCATACAACTTAAGAGATTGCCGCTAGATTGCCGCCAGGGCGGCAGTTGGCGGCAATCTGCGGCACTTTCTCTTTGCCCCCAGCAGATGCATCGTGTTTGATCGGATGTATCGTGCTTGGAATGTATGGGGTAGGACTAGTTTTGTTAATCCCGATTTCGTGGCCAAGCCTCCAAAAATCTGAGGACTTGCTGACTCAGTCCGGCCGTCGATATCCGTGAGGAGTGAAACTGGCTTGTCAGCACTCGGGGTGCATAGTGCGACCGTTTCCCAAAGTTGCTGAATTGGCTCCACGTCGGTCCAGCCTTCCCATCGCGACAATATCATTCCGGATAAGCAAAGCGATCCCTCCGCCACGGCGGTGCGTCCGAAGCCGGGGTTTACGGAGTACCGAAATGAGGGAATACCTACAAGGAACGTCCTCCTCACCCGGGAGCATGTCAGTTTCCGCAAAGAACATAATGTCATACGGTTTGAGGAGGGAATGGAACTCAGCGCTCGTCAGTTTGAGGGTAAAATCGTGGTATATATTTCAATACATAATCTTTACCTCTGCGCCCGCCGCCTGCCCCGTTTGTTCACGGTGTGAAGGAGGAAGACAAAGTGCGTTCCGAAGCGGAAAATGTTGCGTGCCGAAGCGGAAAATGTTGCGTGCCGAAACGGAAAATGTATTAGCAAATGCGGAGCTGGAACCGTTATGGTTGTAATGACGGGAGAATGCAGTTACTAACGCTACCCCGGGCCGCACGAGTCGGAACAAGAACGTAGGGAAAATACAGCTCCTCCTCAGAAGTTTCGCTCGTTATTCACCGGCCACTCTTCCTCTTCTTGCGCTAGCACGTAGATTTTCGGGTCGAGTGGATGTCCTCCATAGGTACTGTGGAAACAGGATGGACTAACAATGGATCTTTGGCAGACCCACCAAGAATGACTATGAAGTTTCAGACAAACGGCGCTGCGTAAAACAACGTCATGCAGGCACTGCCACTCCGCTCACCTTTTGGTCGACCACAGACCGCTAGCCATCGCATAAAAGCCCGCAGTAAAAATATAGCCCCCCTCGTTCGCTTTCCATGGATACTGATACTCCCCACGTTATCCAGACGCGCACCAAACACCTCTCATGGTACCTGAACACCCATCCTATCATTCAAGCCCCCATTGGCAACGTCGCCGGCGACCGTGCATCCTGGACTTGGGTCGTACCACCCTCAGCTGACCTTGAGAGCGAGCTCGCCGTTGAAGAGGAGCGTATCCAGCGCTATGGCGGTAACGACCCTGCCGAGCCACCGCCAAAAGACTTCGATCGTAGACCTTCTTCAACTTTCACGCGGGATCACCGAAGTCGGAGATTCTCAACAGCAACGCGAGCTTCAACTTCCGCACTTGTATACCCGGAAGAAATTACCTGGGATGGCCCCGACGACCCAACCAATCCCCAAATTGGTCCGACGGAAGGAAGCGTGTGATCACTGCCATGATTGTCGCGATGACGGTGTGCGCGACATTCGCCTCGTCGGCACCGGGCGTTGCGGCTCGTTTCATTGATGCGGACCTTGGTAATTCAAGGGAGGTGGGCGATCTGATAACAAGCATGTTTCTTTTGGGATATGTCCTCGGTGTACGAGGTTTCTTTTCAGCTTATATGCACATATGCTTACATTGTTGTGCCAGCCGTTATTCTGGGGTCCCGGAAGCGAACTATTGGGGCGGCGTCCCATATTTATCTTCACCATGTCGATATACACTATACTTCATCTTGGCCTAGCACTCGCGAAAGATGTCCAGACCATATTGGTCATGCGGTTCCTCGGTGGTTTCTTTGGCGTTGCTCCACCCGTCAATGCCGGAGGTACGAGTCTACTTCTTTCTCCTTGCAGAAATGGTTCTCCTAAGGTTATCCACATAGGCTTAATTGCCGATATCTGGAATGCCGAGAAACGTGGAACGGCTGTGAGCCTGTTTACCCTCGGCGTTTTTGTTGGACCTGGTGAGTCTGAATCGTTGATCTATTTTGTTGTTTACCCATTAACATGACCTTCAACAGTGGCCGGTCCTCTCGTCAGCGGCTAGTAAGTTTTTATCGTTTCTCACAGCCTCTTCCTTGCTGATATCGGGTTTCCAGCATGCTTGAGAGTGGGACAGGTTGGCGATGGGTCTTCTGGGTGATGATGATTTTTTCGGGAATAATGGCAGTCCTCACCATCTTCCTTGTCCCGGAGACGTACGCCCCAGTGATCCTCTACAAGAAGGTTGGTTTGCGTCACCCTCTTCCTGTGCTCGTGTTCAGCCTTACTAACCAAACCCCGCCTCAGGTCAAAGCGTTGCGGAAGGCCGATCCCGTTGAGAACAAGAATCTGTTCGCGGCGTATGAGAAACAAGACTGGTCCATCGGCGGGGTTATCAACCGGACGCTCTTCCGCCCGTTCCATATGCTTTTTGTGGAACCGACCCTCCTCCTCATCACCATCTACATCTCCGTCGTCTATGGCGTCCTTTACGCCCGTGCGTCTGCTCTCTCAACCTCTGTCCTTAAATGACTGTTGATTTGACCTACCTCACCCCATCCAGTATTCCAAGCCTTCCCGATTATATTCGCTAAACGCAACTTCACGATCGGGCAGGACGGACTCGTATTCCTCTCCGTCGGCATCGGCTGCGCCTTGGGCACAGCGGTGGACATGTACCTGGCGCGCAATACCCCGACGCTCATTAAGACCTGGCGCGGGTTCCCGCCGCCAGAGGAGCGCCTCAAAGGCGCCATGGTCGGCTGTACCAGCTTCGTCATCGGCATCTTCTGGCTCGGGTGGTCCGGCCAGTATGGGAGCGTTCCGTGGTACGTCCCGGCGATGAGCGGGGTCGTGCTGGGCTTCAGCGTCTGCATTATATTTATCAGCTTCTTGAGCTATCTCGTCGAGACTTATCTGTACGTCGTGTTTCGGTCTTGTTCAAGCGAGCGGCAACTAAAGGATTTTATTTTGCTTTTTTTAGAATGTACAGCGCTTCTGCCTTTGCGGCGAACACTATTATGCGCTCGCTCTTCGCCGCTGCCTTCCCGCTGTTCACGGTCCAGTTCTACACCAAAGTAAGCCCATTTTCACGTCGTATCTCCCACTTGCTAATTATACATTGTCTTGTCCTCACAGCTCGGCGTCGGCTGGGCCTCGACAATCCTCGGGGCTGTCGGTATCCTCTTACTGCCCTCTCCGTTCCTGTTTTACAAATACGGCGCGCGCATCCGTGCGAACAGCAAGTATGCGCCGTGTCTGGATTTGAAGGTCGCCAAAGCAATGGCGGCGGAGGCCGAGGCCGAGGCCCAGGGGCGGACGGTGAAGACCGGTACACTTGCAAACGATCCGGGCCATGGGAAGAAGGTCAGTGTGTAGGAATTTTTCGCTGGACGGTCCCGTTGTGAGAACACAGACTTTGAGAGAAGATTACAGGTACAGAGTCAGATTAGTCGTGAGTTATAATGTTGGGATGAGACCCGATCACGTCTCTTAACCCCTATTCGATTTCCTATATATATCTCTTTCGATCGCCCCAGATACCTCAGTCGTTCTACCTTCTCCGTGACCGACTGAGGTATGCCGTTTACTTACACCGCCAAAGTGGCAACATGTTGCACTCAGCTGGCATTTGCACTCTGCAGCCATGTGTTGTGTAACCTGTATACAGCTGGGGTTCTTGTGGCTGCCAGCTGCATAGGTGATGTTTTTTCACAGGTGACCTGCACCTGTCCCGTTGGGTGTCGAGCACGTTCTTCAATCATCTCGGCTCCAGGTTGAGCAATTATATTTTATACACTGCTGATCCCAGTGGTTTCTGTCTGAATTATTGAGCATTCCTCCGTCCCAGTCATCCAGCCGGTGGCCGCCGTCATTTCCCGACCTTCGCCACAATCCTTCGGGGCATACAAGGGGTATAAGATTCAATTGTTTTAGGACCATGCCAGGCCCCGGGAAGCTCCACCAAAGGTTTGTCCGAAAAATCGTGATTTCCTTGTCCGAAAAGTGGCTTTTTGAGGCCAAAAATCAGCCAAGTCTGTCCCAAAAAGTGGCTTTTTGAGGGCAGATCTCGAGAATTTTTAGAACCGCGGCAACTCTTGATCGCATCACCGGCATCTTGTTGACAGGTAAAATGAACCATCGAAACTCCGCGGCCACAGCTTTAGACGTAACTTCTTCCTGGAGATTCACAGTCCCGTCACCCGGGATGTTCCGCCGATCGCGTGGGACTGTCCCTTCGCTTAGGACTGGGATTTTTTCGGTTTGATCGGCCCGTGTCGTAACCAAACTGATTCGCACTGCAGCTCCATTTCATACAGGCTCGCTTTCCGCACGTTCGACGCGATCGAGGGCGGCGTCGGTGCCGGCGATGCCCCCGTACTGTTTCACTTCAACCCTGCCGGCCTCGTCGTCGTCCCTCTCGCTCTCTTTCTCGTCTGCAACTTGTTGGTCTGGGCACACTGGTTTTGCTTTGGATCTCGACACCGCAACCCAAATTCGATGCCGAAGGACGTTTCGGACGACGCCGACCCTGCACTTCCCTTTCCCGGTCAATTCGGACCAACTGGGTTTGCAACGCAGCACATTCGACTGTGCGTTGCATTCATCTCTAAGTTATCATTCTGAATTATTCGTACAGGAAGCAACTCAAGAAAACTGAGCTTTCGGACCACTGCAAGACATTCGGCCTCGCATATAGCGGCAACATGGCAACACTTACCGCTCGGTTGGAGGCCTTTAGCAGTGACAGGTCGCGCTGGGACAGGTGTGTAATATACTTTGCCCCCATAGCTTAACTGACTGCTATTGACGACAGCTTAATTCCGGGTTCCACGAACACGCACAAGGGTCCTCGGAAATCCAACGAAGACAGGAAGACTAAGCCGAAGACCTCAGCCATACGTCGCGAGAATTTATTCCAAGGAGCCGATGGTGTCCGTGTCGCAAACGCCCCCGTCACAGAGCGCTCAAAGGATTTGCGAACGGCGAAGGACAAGGAGGCGATAATGCCTTGGGTATGTTATATTTCTTTCTCTGTACGTGTTAACAATTTTACCTTTAGGCTCGGTATATTGTGACAACATATCCGTACCGACCAAATGCCGGGCACTCAGGAACCGGCGCATCCATGTACAATAATTCACCTGTGCATGCCACAGCATCTTCAGCACCTGGGATCAACGCTGCGACTCTGGCTACAGTCCCGGTGCGGTTTTCCTTTCCTAGTACGCCTCGGAGTGAATTACAATAAGTGATGCAGGAACCTGAAAGCACTGCGGTAACCGACAATGGCAATTTGGCTATGCAGCCGCAGTCCGTCCTGCTAGGTACTCGGTCAGAGGCTGCCGCCGTCCCCGATACTGGTGTCGTTATTCCATCCATATCCTGTCCTGTTCCGCCACCCTCAACCGCCCCCTCTGATGGTTTCGTACCCGCAGCCGTCGATTCGCTGATGGTTAGTGCGAGTCCAGACGCGGACGGCAACAATACAGCTTCCACCCGTACGCTGCTGCTTGCGGGAGGCAAGTCTGTGACCTTCAGGGAATGTGACATCCCAGATCCTCCTGCGGTCAGTTACGCCAAGAATTTCGAGGATCTATTGGGTGTGTGGAACGATAAGTTTCCGCAATGGACTGGGACGTCGCCACTCATGATCAAGAACGTTCCCATTCCACTTGTTAACTACCCATCAGTATACAAGTATTGGAAGGGAACTCAATGGCATGGCGTCAAGAAAGTATGGTTTCAATGGAAGGTGGGTATTCAGCTATTCAATGCACCTCCACTGACCTTCGTTTCGGTTAGATTTTGGTCCAAGCCATGTCGCGCACCACCCTCGACGATTTTCGAGCCCAATACTCCGTCCCCGACAAGGATGGTAATCTTCAGCGCCCGAAATACACACCGCTTCTCAGGACGCTCAAGTTGGAACGCGAAGCCGAAGATGAAAAGCTCGCTGCTTTGGCCCTCGTTGAGCTTACTCCCGATCAACTGACATACCGGAAAGGCTCGGAGCGTATTGTGATGAAAAAGCCGGCGATGATTGCTGCTCATTATCGGAAGTTGACGGGTCTTACGGCGGACGATGTAGATGACGAAGAGAATGAATATTAGTTTACTACGTCCGTACAGTTCTTTGTTTGATTCAAATAATTTACAACTCTGCTCTATTCATGGTGTGCACCGATTACTTTTGCCTGGGGCTCCGAGCATGTTATGCGGAAGACCAGGATCATCGGTGTTGTCAGTTTGCTTTCGACTTTCGTGTTCAAACGGATCTTTATTCGTCGGTCTAGGTTTACAATGCTTCCAACAACGAGCTCATCCAGACGAACACTTTGGTCAAGAGTGCCATCATCCAAATCGACGCTACCCCTTCCGCCAGTGGTACGAGACCCACGTACGCCTTTCCGTTTCGTGTCTTGAGTAAGACATTTGAATAAATAAATTTAGACACAATAACATGTTCGACCACAGGTATAGCATTTCCGAGTCGGCGGCCGGTTTGGATTCATGTAATCCTCCCGCCGTTCAGAAGGCTCATCCACGTAAGAGATCAGATATTTCACGATAGTAAGATTGGTGAATTCCGTGCTCCAGCCGCCCCAATCGCAAATACGAACCAATCCCCATCGGCAAGAGGTGTACAACCACTGGCACCCACCCCGTCGAAACGAGTGAGTACCGTATGGGTAGGGGTCAATGCCGATGTCCAGCAAATTGTTTCGGAACATCTCGAGGAAAAACTCGCTAGTCTAATAATAAACTGTTGTAAGTCAAAAACTCGATCCTCTTGAATGTGAGCGCACCATATGAGAATTTTTATCCGTAGAAACACGATCCCCGGAAGACATTTTGCGAAATAGATAGCCCTCCGTAATCTCAGAGACGCACAACCACTGTGCAAGGGCGCGGATAGGACAAATATGAGCCAAATGTTCCGGAAACAAATGCAGGTAGAAAGGCTTGATGCCTGTCCGATTTTTTTTGAGTGGCGTCAAAAAAATTAGATTAGTAGGAACAAGAACATACCACCGAACTGGTTTGTCTTTCGAAAAGGTAAGGTGAGCTTGATGCATGTTCGGGAGATCCATTCAATGTCGTGAATTTGGATTTTCAGAACTTCGTCGAATCTGAGCAGGCACAGAAATGAAAGCACATAGGCCAAGGTAAGTAGCCTGCGCGCCCGAGCTCCACCCCAGTCGTGCGGACTCTTGGGTTGACTGCGAGAGCCTGCCGCATATTCTTTGATCTCTGCGAACGCCGGCTGATTATTGAACTCGTATAATTTCCCCAATGTTTCCTACGAATATGACTGGTTAATGGATCTATAAATGGGATGTCGAACCAGATACCTCAGTTATAGCGCGAGCGCTCGTAGCTGTTTCTCCCGCACGAACCTATCCATTTAATTTAGCCAGGGAGGACAACCAAAAAAGATGTTCCGTACTTTTCGACGACGCAAACTGGTCATGTACGTTGCTACCGTTTCTGACACCGAAGGATTACCAACCATTTTCCCTGTAGATTCGCTCTGGTGCCATGGCAGCGACCCGAGACCCAACAAACGTCCAAAAGCGTAGGTCATCGCTGCCCTCATCTTCTGCGCATGGTTATAACTGTCCCGCACCTGCGTAGATGGCTTTATGGTGCCATCGAAGTTACGCTCATCGCATCTTGCTCAAGTCAGCAGATGAAATGAGAGTAGGTTAGCCCACTCACTCGTCCATAATCCAGGCACAGATATGCAATGGTACAAGCGGGCCTGGTTTGGTGGTAAAGAATTCATCGTCAGCTTTGATTAAACTCTTGCTCTTCAAGAATTCTTGGCAACGGCGCATTAATCTGAGTGGACGTTGTTAGCCAATCCATATTTATTTCTTTAAACGTGATAAACCTCTTGTATTCTTTTTCCGTCTCATTCGTGACTCCTTTAGATGCGTCCAGCAAGAACTCTTTCAGCTTCGAGACGTCAAAGACATCTGCCATGGGCTCAATGTCGTCCACCAGAGTTTCGCCCTCAGCCTCAAGGTCATCGGTAATTTCGTCCGTGAAGGGTCTATCAGGCTGTTCTGGGTTGTGAATGGCCTGGAATAGTGCGGCGAGCTTTGGAGGAACATCGAGAGACATCGTAAAGGGAAGGAAAAGGAGTTTATTCAGCTCCTAAATGTCTCTACATAACTACAATGTTTCAAATATCCGGCGCAAACCCTGCCAGGCAGGCCTGAAAAACGGGAAGCAAATAAGATAATGGAGCACTCAATCACTGAAAGAAAATTTTACCATGCATCAGAAACGGCGGCTAGGAAGATCTTCCTGCTCTGGCGAGGTAAGATCTATAACGTCAAATCGGGCAGCTCCTGTGAGACGGTCAGAGAATTGGAGCATAAGGAGAGAAAATGCCGCACCACCGTTCCGAGACGGACCTGCATCTGAGTGCAGCCTGGTTTCCGGCCGTCCGTAAGGCTTGCGTGGATTCTTGGACTTCGGTTTCGAGGACTTCACTGCAGTCTTTGACCTGGATAGCAGATCTGGAAGTGCGTAATTAACAATCCGGGCAGGGATCCACAGAACACGAAGGGTCGGCGTGGGAAATGCCGAAGCGTCCTTCAGGCCAGATTTGACCTGCAGGCTGAGTGCACCTGTTGATATTTCGACTCCATAAACAAGAAGATTGTGGAGTGTCTTCTCTTTCACGATGCGAAGAACTGAAGAGCGAGGAAAATTAGTCTCTAAGAGAAAGCCAGAATTTACGTGCGCCTCCAGAGCGGCATGCAAATCGTAGGGCTGGTATGATTGTTTCAGATTTTTAGCGACAGGGAAAAGTGGTGATCTGACCTTCAAGAAAGACTGCATAGCGATACCAAGATATAGATTGTTACCGAAGCTAGCTGAAATCGTAGCGGCGTCCCATCCTAGCTGACCCTGGCACAGTTTTGCAATGCCGGAGACGTTCGGGCTGGCCAAGCTGCCCCAGGAATGATAATCGGGTCGCGTATCGGTGGACCACGACGTGATCGGATGCACGTATGCGAAGATCACATCAATATTTGGGAATGAAGGCGTCCCTGCAATCGTTGCTGCAATAGCCCCGTGTTTGCGACTCAGCAGACCATGAGGATTGGTAGAAAATTCGAGAGCCAAAGCGTGGCGCCAGGAATTCAAAAATCGAAGGAACTGGGTGGTCGGTGTACAGCTTTTCAGGGCTTCATGCAGCAAGTCGTCGCCTAAATTGCCGCGCGCCACGGCATGAGCCGTAACAATGCCACATCCCGATAAACCCTGCTACCCCGCATCAAAGAAGGGGAAAATTTTTAAAACGGAATCGTACCTCGTCATAGTCGCCACCGGAGAGTAGCGCAATCAGTAGAAGCCCTCCTCTGGTAAGCGACACTGTCGGTGTAACGAAAATGTTCTCTGCAGTGTAAACGGTAACATTATGGTGGTCGTCTTTCTTCTTGGGACTAGTAACGTTAGACGAGTCAATCTGAAGGAAAAAAAGGAAATTCACGTACATCAGGAAGACAGTAGGCGCCCCGAATAGCAAGATATCACTATCCGTCGTTTGCACTACGTCTATAATGCCCTCGGATGCAAGGCGCCCAAGTTCAGCATCCGCTTCAGCAGGGGCCTGCACACGTTCAAGTCAGTGCGGTGGTCCCATATATAAAAATAGGATTTGCTTGCCGTATGCGAATGATAGCCAAACTCACGAATAAGCTCACGAAAAGCCGATGTAAGCCAGTGCCCGTGGGTCAGGACACGGGTGCCGCGTTTGAATTCCGGACGGTGCGGCCCATCAAATACGAAGACAGCACGGATAGGGAGGGCCAGTAGCGCAGCTGTCCTATAAAAAGGAGCCGCAGCTGCGGGTTGGGACCCGGTTTGCGCATTGCTAAATATAATGGCATTGGAAGCCTGATACATCCAGATACTGAAATAGTCAGTAAAAAACAAACCAAGGACACAGGATCAGATACCTTGCATCAATGCCCATGATTATAGGGCGACATTCAGTACCACTGTTCTTGAAACTTTCTTGGACAGTGTATTGCAGGAGATTGCGGGTTTCAGCGGCGTCAGCCAATATCTGTGGAATATTAAGGATCTTGGATGGCTTTGACCAACGAGGCTCACCTTCCAGAGTCCTTTAATGCCCATGGTAGCTCACGGTAGGAGAGTCTCGAAAGCCCCTTTCGAATCCGATCACAGCCTATTGCCTATTTTGGACTTGCTGTAGTCGTAAAACGAATAATGAGACCATGGAGAGGGACAGAACTCGAGAACCAGCCCCCACTCACTGCGCTCAATAGCTGCTCGCTTGCAATGTACAAAGTCAGTGTTGCAGGATTTGAAAGACGGCAAGCACAACACCTAAATGGAGCCAGAAAAATCGAGGGAGCGATGTGCATTGTGCAGACTTTGGTGGGTGACAACAGCAGAGACGGCGAAGACTGCAAGCAAGCACACTAACAGCAAGAGAGACACAGAGTGCGCATTCGCACTTGTGGCCCAACTGCAGCTCGAGAACTTGGCAAGTAGGTGCTCGGCGTCACTGGTGCACAATGTATACTTTGCGCAGCGGTGAGAAAATCTGAAACGGACATTGCATGAGTTATTAAATCATTGAGCTAAACCGACCTTCGTATTAATAATATTCCGATATCATATATTTGAGGACGGTTCCGCTATCGCTGGCGACGCCGAGCGCGTATTCTGGGTGTGGAAGCAAAGCTGGGGCAACGGAAAGTCAGGGAGCAAGCTGGGGCTTCTCTGGGTAAGCTATTTGAAGAGTATTGGGTCAGAACTGACATTCTTACTCTGGATTTGGTGGGGGACATGGCGTGGTCGGGTGTCAGCATTGACGGCGACGGCGGCAACACCTTTGGGATGTAGTGACTCGGGACACACTACCGGCATCTGGGGAATAGCTTAGACATTGGCCAGGTAGGTTATATCAAGAGAATCGGTCAACAACTGACCTTGATATACCAAAATTTGCGGGTGGTATGTATTTACCAGGGCGCATTTTGGACACGGCGACGGCAGGCAACACACACATCGGCGGATGGAGCGCTCAGACCGAGGAGCACGGGCGGTGAGATGGAATCCTAAGGGTGCGATGCAGTGGTGAGTTTATGGCAAAATACAAAGAATTGAATGAGCAGCACTCACATTTATGAGACACACCATTTAAAGACTACCTTAGCATCTTCAGGACGGCGACGACGTATCGGGGGACAGAGCGCCAGAGCCGATGCCCCGGGCCGCAAGAGGGAATGTCAGAGCTGCGGGGCATAGGTGAGTCCATCACAAAAGACGAAGAATTGAGTGGGATTTACTGATTTTTCTGACAGACAACCTTCAGGCTCCACCTCCGCATCGGGAACCGCGACGGCGATGTATTCGGGGACAGAAAACCTAAACTTGGACACAGGTGGCAAGAGGTGATCCCAGGGCAGCAGGGCATAGGTGAGTTCATGGAGAAATACGAAGAACTGAGTGAGTCGTACTCACATTCAGTCATGGCCGGGAAGGTGTGGTCTGAAGGCAATAAAATAGGGTAGCTTCGCCTGCGACAGATGCTGTAGAGTGCGAGGGGAAGTGCATGCAAAGAGATGTGTAATAAACCATGCACCGTTGAGAATGTAATCGTAGCCGTTCCAATATTGTGCACATTGAAGGACTTGGGGGAGATATTGGACTGTGAAGAAGAAACAGAGACAACGATCTGGGGCACGGAATCCGTGGATTTTTGGCGCGTACAGTCACAGACCTACACTCTTGTGACTTTCCCGTGGATCGGGTAAGTAAACGCGACGCAGAAGAGCAAGCAGTGGGTGATTGTTTGGAGTTTGATGGCCAAACGACGCGTCTCTTGCGGTCACGTGTACCGTGGCCAATTCCCGGCGCGTCGCAATCTCACCATTCAGTCGGGAAAATTACCAACGCCTTTCCACATTATCACAAGCCTAACCACATTCATTCAAGAAAACACGCAAAAAACACGTTACAACGCGTGAAAATGCAATTTTTGAAGTGACGCCTTGCTCCGAAATCAAGCTGCAGGTCGCAAAGGGCCAAAAATATATCCTGTTTGGTGAGTACAGAAATCTCCGGGACGGGACTGTGGCTGATTTCGCCTGGACTGTGGCTGATTTCGCCTGGACTGTGAATTTTCAGGCCCGCGAGCGTTGCGGCGAAATTTTAGCTGACCATCAAAGGCATCAGCGGGCGCAAGACCACAGTCCTGTCCTGCCACAGGACAGTCCACCTCCGTGATACGGCAGACAAGTGGCCCTAGTGTCACCGCCCTCGGCTACCAGTCACGCAACCCGATATATTGACCAACCCGATATATTCCTCGGTTAAAAACGGTCTCTGACTTCGATATAAATCTCTTCTTCAAGGTACTACCTCCATTGTCACCACCACATCCCCTGGTCCACCTATCTCTTCCTCAAAACTGAATAATTCTTGAGAGATGCCTCCAGGCATCCGAGCTGGTCATGTAGTGATTCCGGTGGTGTTTGTTCTCTGGTGGTGAGTGTCATTCTATCAGGTTCCCTCGTCATGTTCTGTCGTGCCAGCACATTTACATTTTCTCTGGTGTTTTCTTGTCTGTTGACATTTTTTTTGTCATCTTGCCGCTACCGCTGGTGGCTGGCTGGGGCGGCGGTCTGTTTGGGCGGCGGTCTGTTTTTCAGATTTATTGTTTCATTCAAACCTTGCGCTACTTGGCTTTTCGAGCTACGTAGTTGGCTTTGCTTTCTTTATTTTTCTTTTCTGGTGCTCGAGTACTTGGCTTGGTTTATTTTTCTTCCTTCTCCCTATATTTTCCTTCCTCTCTCCCTGCGGTTGGCGGTTCGCTAGATCGGGGATGGCTCGATCTCGATCGCGTACGCTCGCTTCGGCTCACCTGCGCCTTCGGGCTCCTCATCCGACGTCGTGTTACTGATGTGACGGGACTGTGTATTTCGTACATCACAGCTTTACTTCTCACAAGCCAAGACGTGGCCATTTCCCGGTCTGGAATTTCAACGCCCGCATCACCTCTACGAACCTGGTTTTGTCAAGTGAAATCAACCAATTGCCCAAGACTCCATGCTGGGCTGTGCTGAGCGGACTGGGTTCATCGACTTAGTGCTGACATGCTATACAATACTAGTACCCTTCACACGCAGTAATACTCGTCTACACAAGGTCACTTTGAAAATGTCCATAACATTGTGTTCGCGCCTACGCATCAGGGCGCGTCAATTGCCCGTTTTGGAGTTAGCCTTACCTAATCTTTTCCTGCCTCGCGCAACGACGACAAGACTCTCATGATGGACTCTCGCCTTCCTGAGACTGCCGCTGCCCTGAAATCCTGCAGGCATGCCATACGAGGGGTGCAGTTGGCCCCAGATGATCTCGAATCTCTCAAGCCTGGTGCCAAAATAAAAGTCCCCGGGGCGCTCATGAATGTCGTTGGTGCCTTGCTTCAGACCCTCGGGGATCAGAATGGCTGTGATTTTGCAGTCTTCTCGACATGGCACAGTCCTCTAGTCTCTAGAAAGGTCAAACAAGGCACCTACTACGGCACAATTGCCGGCCACATCGAAGATGCAGTGTGTCGTCTTTGTCCAATGCTAATTCAAGCCGAGGCTAAAGATGACCGAAGTGCCAGGGTCAGAAAGAGATGCTGTTGGCAAAGAGTCGCTGGTTATTTCCGTTGTATGGAGATGAGCCACCACACTGGGTTCTGGGATGGCTTGACCTGAGTGCGCACCAGATGCACATTTTTGACAGTTGTCCCGAACTTCAATCGTACATGTGGGCTGAGCCGGTTAGTCAATTTGTTTTCGCTGAAAAAAAGGTTAATCCTACCGCATTTTTTGAAGGCTCTCGTCGAAGTTGGGGAAACCGTTTTCACGACTTTGGGAAAGCCCGAGATTAATTTGGAACGTTGGGACGTCGTGAAGCATTCGCCGTCCCTACTACAGCGCCAAATGAATGGCTTCGCTTGTGGATTTTTTGTTATCCATGCCATACAAGTTATTGGAAACGGGGAATCAGTTTCTTCCGTCACAAACGACCAAACAGCAAAAGTCAAGAGCGAAACACTGAACCTGATAAAAGACAATCTTCCGTATGTTTATTTTTCTCTCGAAAGTTAACTCCTTATCTGCTTGCTAGATTACTACGTCTCCAGTCAGAATCGGCAGCACCGTCAAACAATGTCGTGATGGCAGATCCCGCGGAGGAAAGAGTACCTGGCGCAGACCTCGAGGTCTCTTTGGCGCCAGTAGCCTCACCAACGCCAGATATTGGCATGACCATGCAGTATGTTCTCTTGTCACCGTAGGAATTCAATTTAACAGTACATTTCAAGAACGCAGCCCACCGTTGCCGTTGGACCGAGGTATGTAGTATATAGTGTCGCGTGTTAACAATTATTGAATTTTAAGTAGCTTGAAACGCAAGCTTGACGAAGAGGTGCCTCTTCCTTCGAGAAAACAAGCTAAAAAAGAGGCACCACTTCCTTCAAAGCCGTCCAAAAAGAAAGCCCAGCCGGAACGCAAGTTGAAGTCAAAAGATGAGCGTAAGGAAATACTCATGGCCAGTGAATATGCTGCACGGGTGGAGGCCCACCGTGTTCTCTGCGTCAAATGTGTTTCCTGGATTGCTCTCCATCCGACACGCGAATTCAAAACTGAGAATTGCACTCAGCACGTCGGCAATTGTCCCCAGATCAACGGAAAAGCGAACGCACGTACTGCGGTCACAAAGAAAGCACTGGGGCCGGTGGTAAGTCTTATCCGTGGTGGTGGACAATACAAGGGCTGAAATAAATAGGCGGTGGGGGCCAATGCAATTTCCTCGTTCTTTGCCCCGAAAACTAGTTCCCAGGCGAGCACGAGCAGGATAGCTCCGGGTTCATATTCCAACAACCCCGACTCGGATTCGTCAAAGAACACACGGTACATATCGCGAAAGGTCAATGCGGCAAGTCTAGCTTCCAATAATGAAAATTTCAGACCCTAACTCACCGAGCAGACACCCAGCATTGCTTCAGTTTTCGAGCCTGGGTCAATTAAAAATCCGCCGCGAAAACCAATCATCATCAAACCGGCAAAATCTTGCGCGGGTCTCTTGGGCGGTAGGTATACGGAATATATTGAACGCACAGAGACTCGTTCAATGGGTGGAGTGTCCCCAGCGCTCTATGCCCGAGTCATTCGGCAGGTACTGGCCTATAAAAAATTCGCGGCTTTGAAGGGAGAGGAAACTACTCAACCTGTCCAGTGCTCCGTGCCTGCAGATGGCAACGAGTGTCTGCCTGCCGCGGAACATTAATGGACACCGACCGAGCATAGGAAAGTCGACGATGCCCTGAGAGGCTTCGCACGATGGGAGGTCAACTTCGGCAAGAAAACAGTTTGGTCGACCCGCTGCGAGGGACTGACAACAAACGACAATGGGATATGTGATGCCTGTGCGAAAGTTGCCAAAGATTCATCGCTGGTGCACGCCATAAACCGGGTAATTCTCCACCGCCTGCACGAGGGGCGAGCTATTCTGACTACATGTTTAGAAAAATCGCGAAGCGGAGCTGCCGTTGGAGGAGCAGCACCAAATCGAGATCAATCGTGCCAAATACTCACGATCTTGAAGGACGAAATCTCGACTTGCTCCTGAAAGATCCGGTCACCTTTGCGGCTCTCAAAGCGCTCGAGAAGGGCGAGAGCACTGAATGTTTCTTGCTGCTCTACGAGGCGACATTGAATGGGAAAATCAAGGATTATGAGACCATCAAAGAGATGTGCATGGTCGCCGCCGAGGTGATCAAGCGCAAAGAGGCAAACACCATGACCGGCATCCGCTATTCGTCCCACTATCTAAATTTTGCGATTCTCATGCGGGGGTATGGCGGTAATTCAGCTCGCCAGTATGTAATACTCAGCGGCGAAATCCCACTTCCATCGATGCGGCATGTGAGGTATGATTTGGGAAACCAGTTCCGATAAAGAGCATGCGCGCTGACTGAATTCAAGGGCTCTTGTTCCAAAATCTGCAGACGCCCTCCACAATCCATATCTAATCTTTGAGAACATGGCGCGAGTGAAGCGCTTGGTCGATTCAATCAACTATTCCGGACCAGTCGCTGTTGCGGGAGATTGTACCAAGGTTAAAAAACGTCTCACGTTCTCCCATGACTTTGGCGGCCACATTCTTGGCAGCGTCTGGGAGCTTGAAAATTGCATTGCGGAGGATCCGGCTGATATCGAGCGGGTTGTGAGCGAAATTACAAAAGCCAAAGCCGAGGCAAATCAAGTTCGGGCGATATTAATCAAGGTAAGTCATATTTCATTTAGTTTAAGATACTTCTAAATTAGGCGCAGGTTCCTCTTCCCCACATACCCCCACAAATCGTTGCTCTCCTTCCAACAAATGGGACTGACGATGCGTCAAAAATCTTCGAGCAGCATCTGAAACTCCTAATGATGGCAACAGAACTTTCTCTCCCGGTGGTCTCGTTTTCCGCTGATGGCGCAGCCTCTGAGCTCGCTGCTCAAAGGCTCATGGACAACCACAAAACATCCTTCCCCCCAATTACATATGATTATCCCATCTACGGAATCTATCTAAAGGCGCCTGTGATGGAAACCGGTCCAGTTGTGTCGGGACAAGATCCAGGCCACGGAAAGAAGACAGCACGCAACGGACCCCAGTCTGGGGCCAGAACGGAGGACTTGGGGGAGGATGTTATCGTAAACAACACCTTGGTTGATCTTCAAAAAACAGGGGTGTCTGGGCTGCTACCGTCCGACGTCAAGAATGTGGACAAGCAGGATGACGGCCCGGCCCGACATCTTTTCCATATCATGGCCCTTCGAGCGTGCACGATCAGGGAGGGCGACAAGACGACAATACGCGAAGGATTCGGGGGCCTCTTCGTTTACCTGTTTGTCATGGGTATGTGGACATGGACATGGTGCGACGCGTTTTGACTGCTAATCAGAATTTTCCAGGGGTCTTATTCGACGCGTGGCTCAACCGTACAATGACGGTGGCCAATCGTGTTCTTGCCGTCCTCAGAGCACGATTCTTCTTGCATTTCTGGCGCGTGCACATCATTAACATGAGCAACAAATATCCCGACCTTTATTCCACGGCGCGATCTTTTATTACCGCCCCCAGCTTTCACATCTTCAACCGGCTATGTGACAGCCTCCTGCTTCTCGTCATCATATACGCTCGCCGATATCCAGACCAGCCATTCTGTCCTTGGTTGCTTGGCACCGAGTTCGTGGAACATTTCTTTGGCCTTGCGCGCGGATGATGCTGCCAAACTTCACCTGGGCGGAGTTCATCAAGTTGGTTCAACATGTCATGGTCCGCCAGCGTATCCTTCTTTCAGGCTCATTCAAGGAGAAGCGCGAGCGGAATGCCCGAGTTGGCTACGTTCTCGACTTCGATGCCTCTCCTCTGACCGCGGAAGACAGAAAGCTTGCGGAGGTAAAGGTAAAACTGACAGATGAAGATATGAACTCCTTGGTGGAACTCGCTTTCATGGAGGCCGCGCTCATATGCACGCAATTGCTTCATATTCCGGCCTCAAAACCAACAGAACGGAAACCTCTCGACCTCGCCCCGCTTGGCGTACCAACCCCGAAAGCTAAATCCTCGGTTGCCGGGGAGAATTTCGACTCAGATGACGACGATTACGACGAAGAGGAGGAAGAGGAGCCCTCAACGCGAGACCCAATTCCTGATAACCTCCGCCCCGAGGCATCGAGAGCTATTGCCTCGGCCTCACATGGTGCGGCGCGCTACGCCGCACTGTGCGAAGATTACGAGGACGCTGTCAACGAGCTTAATTCTCACTCTGAACCCTCCACTCCCACCGTAACATTCGGCCCTCCCCCATCTCCTCCTGCGGCGGTATCTATTGTGGCTCCTGCTTCAATTCCCTTTCAGAGCGAGATTATCGACGCCAGCGGGAAACCCTCGATATCGATGATGCTGCAGGCCAGACTTCACTGGCAGGCAGGTACGACAACCAGATCAGAAAAGGTGTCGCAGATCGATTCCAAATATGCTCTCAGCCGAATCGCCAGGGCAGAGGATGCAGAACGGAATGACGACACAGAGCCCGAGAAGATGACCCTCCAAGAGGCTTCGAATCTAACGCGTGTTCTTCAAGACCAGAACGCCACGATCCAGGAAAGTAAGCCAGTCAAGTATCGTGAAATACGATGGAAGGGCATTGCTGCAGTCGTCCAAAGACTTGTCGATGCTGATGGTGAGCACAAACACGAAAATTATTTCTCGCAGATTCACTAAAGGCCTCGCAGTTCTGCCAAACGTCGTTGTCAAGAATGTCCATCAGCTTAACCCTCTGGCTGTTGGCTCCATGACAGTTATGTGGAGCGGCACCCGATTTTACTTTGGTGAAGTTCTCGATGTTATAAAGAAGGGTGCAAATGGCCGCTATGGCTCTCTACCAAGTTCTCCCTCCATTTCGGGACTCTCTTTCTTATCTTTGCGTGTTTACTTACCGCTAACGATGGTGCGATCTCCTTGTACTCTTCTTAAATCTGGGCTTAACAGCAATTGTAGGGAGGGGAAGACGACGACGACGACGATGATCAGGAATCTGCCGATCTCGTTGCGCCGCTCTTTTCTTGCTATCACAAAAATTCTCGGATTCGTCTCAGCACTCACGCGAAAATTGAGCACGTCCTTTTCAATCTTGGACCTGGTGTATTCGAACGAGCCGAGGCGGGGAGTACGACACCGCACGCTGAAACCGCACGCGGCGCGGTGCTGGATTTCCCTGACAAAACCCGGCCTGGTGTCCAACGAGGTCAAAAAAGTGACGTTGAAGGTATCTAAAAAATCCAACAACTAATATACTGTGTTGTGTATCGTTAGCGCCGCGCCCCTGGTGCGGCGGAGATTTTTTCGAATTTTTCCCTGAACACGTGATGACCCCTGTCCGAAAAGTGGCTTTTTCAGGCCAAAACCTCTCGAACGAGTGGCTTTTTGAGGCCAAATTTGGCGATTTTTTCGGACAAACCTTTGGTGGAGTTTCCCGGGGCCTACCATGCCGGTAACCGTGGTCTGGGGGAACCCACAGCACTATATGCCAGACGGAGCCTTGTGTTCAACGGTATGGCCCGTGAGTGTGTGATCAATTGCGACCATGGAGCACTTGAAGTTCGTTCGCCATGGCCCATCAGAGGTCCGTGCACGTCACGTGCCTTTGACAGTTGGTTGATGATCTGCGCTCCTTTCTCTCCGCCCTTTCTCTCCGCCATCATGCTCTCCCTCTCACTTGAAGCTTGTCCTGTCTACCTCACGTGTGTGCCTCTAGATACTTATGCTTGTACTTTACTCACGGATCTACTGTATAATTTCGTTCAATTCGGCGGTCACGCGTCACGCACTCCCTGTGCCGCGACGAATTTTGGTCTTGGTCACGGGTCACGGCGCCCACTGCCGAATGCAAAATCCGTGACATCCGGGCCAAATCCCTCTTGAAGGTGCGAAAAAGGCCGAAATTTTGTCAGTGTCACGCCAAATTTCGTTGGTTGCCGAAGTGCCGAATCGGTTTTTTTTGGTCACTGGTCACAACCCCTGCCGAATTGAACGAAATTCTACAGTATTACCTGTAGATACTTATTATATTTTTCTGTCTACAGGTACAGTAGTCGACTAACACAGTTGTTCTACTTTCTCCATGGTCGACTGAGATACTTATTATTTCTCTGTCTACATATAATATAATTCATATAGATCAAACACACACATCTATAGACGAGAAGCTTCTGCTGACTATGGGCCCAAAATTAGAGACCTTGTGTGCGGGTGCTCCTCCGTCTTCACCGCATCACTCAGCAATCGGAAATTATGCCGCCGAGTGTTACACAATCGTATGACGATGTGCCAGGTGCTGAAGGATATCAAAGCACGTTAATACAATGTTTGGGGACAGCATGTAAGAAAGAAAATCACTTACCATGGAAAACACCGAGGCAGACCGTCGATGCCCGGGGCAGAAACATCATTGTAGCACAACGGGTTAATTCCTAAAGCAGAGGGAATAAGCGATGGTTACAGGTATGCGACCAGTATATAACCCTACGTAAAACAATCCGCTGAGCTCCCATTGCTTGCCAAAAGTTTACCCGTCACTGCCACTCGCGCTGGTGACGACGAAAGACTGATTTCATCGCTCTGAAGTAAAGAAAAAGATCAGAACCTCTGCAAGAAAAATTCCGCCAAGGATATACCACTCCTGCCTGGTATTCCTTGAGCAGTGTGTTCATTCGCTCTGACAGAAGATCTGCTTGATCTTATTCCCTTCCTGCTGTGCTTCATAATGTATAAATCTTGTGGAGGGTTCTATGACAAAGTTAGCTGGGAACATGCTTGCAGTCTGAACACAACTTACTCCAGGAATTTCCCGATATGATCAACCATTGAGGGAGGTAGAGAACCAGGAGTCTAGAATTTCATATGAAGATTGACAATTGAATATAGGACTTGTTGAATGTTTTACATGAGCTCGGCACATTCATTTTCTGTTCCGTTTCACATTCTATGGCATTCATCACAATATTGGAACCTTGAGAGTGAGGTAATTCAGAGCAATCACCTGTACCATGGCCATTAATGAGAAAACAATGTTTGAAATGGGCTGAATAATGAATGGGACCGAATGTATCATTGCGCTCATTGAGGAGGGTTAGAACAGGAGTCAGACAGGCTGTGATGTTGGCGAGACAAATCTCAGTGACAATGGGCTGGCGGGGCATGTTGGAAGGGTGGGAACAGATTTGCAGTCTATGTATTGTATGTAGTCTTTCTGGGCTGTGTTCACTGTTCGAACACACAATAAGTATAGCCATCTTGTTCACTGATGAATTTTCTGCGAACAAAAAGATATCAGCATACCATGAGAACACTATCTGAGATGCTGGTCAATGGCATCGCAGATGTACACACTCTTAGACGGTTCCCGATCCAATTCCGCATCATCGATGATCATACAGTGATAATCTCCCAACCTGTCAGACCAGAAATTACACCCCTGTGAATGATTCATGCCTGTTGAGTAATGGAAGACTTGTTTGATTTTTATGGGACATGAATTTCGCAAAAGAAGAGGTGTCAAGAGACACATCTTCAGCGAAGATGTTAGAATACCGTGGTCCGTCAGTCAGGTGGAACCGTGGAAAAAAAGGAGAGGAATGGTTACCCGTGACTGTGTTGTGGGTAATTTCGACTCAGTTGGGAACCATGTTAAGACCAAGTTGAGACATCCAAGGTGTAGTGGACAATGCAATGCCGATCACAGGATATGAAATGGCAAGGCATCTCATTCCCTTCGGTGTTCCTATCTCTCGACGGGCTACCTGAGTTGAGAAGGCAGATATCAAAAGTGTCAGGATTTGGTCTATTCCTAGGAAAGATAGAAGGTTTCAGTGAGGAGGCCATCCAACTTGGACCACATATGAGTATTGCAAGCATTATCAAGAGGGCGAGGTCAACAAACGTGAGTGGTCTGCTGATAATGCGCCGCACCAGCTGGATGACAACCTTCAACTTCTGGATCAGGCTGTGGTCCATACGTGACTGTGGAGGAATGGGGCTTTCAGCAAGATATGGGTTCACACAACATCGCGGTTGATGTGAGTGATAGATCAGGTCAACAGTGGACTTCAAGATCGACGAGACGAGTTTCCCAAGTTTCTGATAAGCCCAGCACCAGTACCAGCACCAAGAAGGGCTCCACAGCAACTTTGGCAGCGGCTCAAAAGGTAGGTCGGATTCCGAGGCATCGTCAGAGTGTGTAAACAGAGAACAGCGACAAAAAAGGTCGATTGGATCGTAGGAATCCGAGACGCGTGTGGAGATTGCATAGTTCAACGCCATACCGTCGATAAACCGATTAGTATGTCCCAAGTCTGTCCGTGAGGTCTTCTCATCCAACTCTATCCGAGTCCCATCCCTCCAAGTTCATAACACCAGCGATTCATTAAGACGTCAGTCCACGGTGGATGCAAAAAGTCGAGCCAATAATGATACCTATGCAGACATGAATGTAAAACCGTCTGCCCCAAACCCGGCCCACCACTTCAGCTCGCACTGCCGCCAGTCCCATCGCCCTCCTCCGCCAGTGCATGGCCAGCAGTAAGCATATTGAAGTGATCATTGAGAAACCGCGTCCACCCCTGTACCACCTCCCGCGGGGGCGGTGGTGAGTCCGAGTCCAAGTCGCTCGATTCTGACAAGTCTTCGTTGTTGGCTGCGGGCAGCGGCTGGGACTAGGCGCAAGGGCATCCGAGCCAGCTGTCTGCCCGTACCCATCCGCGCGGTGCAGCGCGGTGGGCGAGCGGGCTGAGCTGGTAGAGGTGGTGAAGGACACTGAATGGGCTGGAGCGGGATAGCGCAGGGCAGAAAGGCATATGCCATGTCGGAGTCGACACTGCCATGCAGCTGGCACCGTGTCTCCAATGCCCCCAGCGGGTTTCCGCTGCAATAGAGCGCATCAGTGCTGCAGAAGAAGGAGTCGAAACCGAAGACGCGAGACGCACCAAACTCGACATCCCACCCCACGTATCGCACACCCGCAATTGTCCTCGTGCAGATTCAGGTGCTTGATCGCCTCTGGCGGAAAGTAGGCGCACTCCAGAGGGATGACATCCGGACATGCCCCAGAAACGGAGCCGCGCCAGTGGCGCGCCGCGTGTGTGCTGGTGTGAACGCGCGCCCCGCTGAAACGGTGCACTAGGGTGCGGCTGTGAAATCTAATGAAATCAACTAGAGAGTGAAGCGAGCTAGTCACTACAGTTTATCACCGGTCAATGACACAAACCAGTCAATGACACACTTTTTTTCTCAAGCTGTACTGGACTCCCTGCTCTGAAACCTTGTTCCCTGGTAGATTGGGTATATAAAACAAGTACTGGATGTAATTTGGGTCAATACATACTTCAGTTTCCGAGAAATAAGAAGAAGAAAGTGATTGTTTGGTCATTGTTTGGCTCTGATTTCGGGTCCACCGGTCAATGACACAACAATTTATATTTCGTTTGACCACTATCCCCCCTCACAAAAATCCCAAACTTTATCATGTCATTCTAGAAGCATATTGTCAATTATTGGCTAACTTTGAATTGTCACCAGTGGTCCTCAAAGAGTAGACAAGAGGAATCTTATTTGTTTGTGTCATTGACCGGTGATAAACTGTAATCATCACCCGTCAAGAGGGTGTGCAAAGGTTTTATAAGACTCTGTTTCAATAGCAAACTATGTGGTTTAAGCACTGTTATGCTGGGGTAGCAGGGACTTCACACCGACAGAATATTAAGACTCAAGTAAACCTTAGACTGTTCAAGTCTTCAGTTTCTTTGTGAGCGGCAGAACCTAACACTCCTGGCAACTAGCCAAGAAGCAGAAGGTAGGGCAGACTATCAACAGACAGACGCTACTTCAATATCAACTTTAACTGCACGAATGGCGGCGGTATCAACGAAACGAGGGCAGTTACACAGAAGGTGGGGGCTGGGCTAATCGCACGGATGGTTACACTGAAGGCGGCGGTCTCACTTCTATTAACAAGTCTTAACCTGGAGGCCTAAAGCGCTGCTACAGGAGACAAGTTGAATAGGTTGAACGAGGGCTCTTATATCAATGCAGTGGTAGTCTTTTCGACGTCCCGTATCTTTTAATCTTTTCTGTGCGTCTTCAAATCTGTCTGATATCTTTTCACAAATCTAGAGTCTACTATATTGCCCGTATATCCTGGGTGGATAGTTTACTGGCTAATACAGAGTACACAGCTGGCTTTTATACATTTCAGAGAGAAGTAAAGGAGATAGACAGAATGAATAGGAACAATAAAGGATGGGAGTCCGAGTAGTGAATGGCCAATGGCGTAGAAGACATTCTCAACCATGGGTATTATGACCTGCTACCGGGGCTAGTCCACATGTATTTCTCTAGCACGCCATAAGACGTGCTTAGTTGTCTTGGTTTCTGACTGAGCAAGTCAGTCTTTTAGTCATTGCTGACTGGTCAAGTCAGTCTTAGTCAAGTTCTATTCAATTTCTCTATCAGTCCCGCACTTCACAAGCTCAGTGGAACTCATAGTAAATATCAAGCAGATTGACAAGATAGCGCGGCGCTACACTGGTGGACCAGTATAGTGACCAGTGCAAATATGGCGCGGCACCATTCTATAGTGCCAATCCTCATCAGTCATATCAGTAAATCCTTGATGCGAGGCCCGCATCTTTCTATCGGTCAGATCTGCCTGAGTAACCACAGTGATGGTTAACTCAGTAACATGTCTTCATCCTAATCTAATCAGTTGGGCTTATACACAAAATGGCGCGGCGCGATATCTCTGCCGGCCCTAATGTGGTTGTACCAATCCTGACTTCGTATATCTTGTTTTAATAGTCATCAGACTATTCAGAGGCCGTTGAGGCGGCAAGTCAATAATTCTGAGTAGTTCCCTGATGTTTCACCTCCAGCGCATAAGATAATGGTTTACCGCCACCATCTATAGCTCAGTGTAGAATATCATAGTCAGGACGTAACAGCCTTTTGGGCTGCCTTGTCAAGTCTACTCAATCCTTCATAGTTGGTTTGTTACACTGACTTTCGGCCATCAATAGTGTAGCCTACCACCCCAGGGAGGGTGTACGCTCATAATCTAATGCCTCACTTCTGCCCGCTAATAGGTTCAAAATGAAATAAAAACTGGTGTTTTCATGCATGTTTTGGTACACGCCCTATCACCGCACCCAGTGGAGCGCCTTTGGCGCTTGTGTGGAGGCTCGAGGGTCGGCGAGGGAGGCGAGGGCAGGATCTGCAGTAGTGGCGTCTTGAACGCATATGAGACATCGCAGTCGATGCCATTGTCGAGGCCGCAGAAAAGGACCACGTATCCCCCCTCGATGTCCTGGATGGAGTCGGCAGTGATGGAGTCAGGGTCGGGCGCCGCGTACCGCGCGGTGGGGGAGAAGGCTGGTAGGTAGGTAGGTAGGTAGGTAGTATTACACGGCACAGTCCCGCTCAGGAACACCGGTTTCCAGGGATTATCCCGGTGTGTACACGCTAATTACACCATCGCCCCTGGACCTCCTCAAATTCCTCCAGCCAAGCTCACGGTCGCAGTGGATTGTCGGGTGCTCCGGACCAACTCGCCGCGGTATAACTATCAGAATCTGAGGAAGCAAAGAAAAGTTAACACATTAACAGGAATTTACCTCATTCGAGCATCTTATTTCCTCCTGTAACCATTCCAGCCTAAGGTTGCAAAGAGTTTCGCGTAAATTCGACGCCGTTGTCAGTGGTTTGGCGTGTCAGAACGCACTCTGGGCAATGGAATAGTAGCCTCGTTATAGCCTTCTCAGCAAGATATTTTTACCCTTATCCGCAAGTTCAATTGAACTTTTAAAGCGGTGCGGGAGGCTTAAGAAATCTTGCAGGTGGCTGAGAACGAGAAGAAGGTGTCAGACTCTTTTAGAGGCATGATCCCGGTTTCTGTGAAGAGCGACGCAATCGTGGAGCGGCTATGAAAGTGGAGCATGCGATGGAGGAACATAACCTGAACTTCATATGAGCACTTTGTTTGTACGCCCTTCACTGTCCGGCCAGATCTCAAGCGTGGATCCGATGACAGTTGATGCGCGTGCCATGCAGCTGTTCAAGTTCATTTGGTGCAAGCCATCCGTCCAGTCATGTCTTCATTATTCAGTGTCCACAATATTGCATATGATGCGTGCCTTGACTGTATAACGGCGGGACAAATAATTACATGTGTCCGAGTGCAAGTTGGCGCCGACATACTTCCTGTCCATCTTTACTTCAAGTTGTTTGAAGCCCAGGAACAAATTGGAAGCGGGAGGCATACGCAGCCAAAGATCAAAACAATTGTTTTGGTCAAGTTGGCCAGAATAAATTCGCACCACTGTCCAGGGTTCCCAAATTGACTTCTGAACGAAGCACAGCAGCCAAAGATCAAAACAATTGTTTTGGTCAAGTTGGCCAGAATAAATTCGCACCACTGTCCAGGGTTCCCAAATTGACTTCTGAACGAAGCACAGATGGCGAGACGAACAAAACAGGGTGTAGCCAAAAATATGCAAACACCAGCACAAGATCAATTTCCAAGTCAGAGAGGATTGACAGATCCAGAAGAAATAGATTCCGAGGGATTGGTGACGCTGAGTTCCCCAGTCAGCAGCCAATTAGTGCTTCGAATCCGGAGAATCGCATATCACCATCGGGGACAGCTGCGTCATAATGATTTACCTCCAGTCTCCTTTTGGCAGTCATGCAGTTGCACGTGGATCTGATGACTCAGCGTCTCATGCAAAAGATTAGGGTGCAGCAAGATTGCGTTCTGGCCAGGCAGTAGAGAGCGTGGAAGAAGAAAATAGAATAATTGTGGTTCACTATGGCCTCAGGGAAGTTTTAGAGAGATGGACGGCTGGTAATATCCAAAGGAAAGGGCTGGATGCACCACCTGTCTTCTGGATGACCATACGAAGCGAGCTTTGTTTGGAAGAAAATATAAATTATTGTCCGCTGCCAGTCACTGTCCAGATGGGAAGGGGCGGGTAGACTGCTGTGAGGCTCTGTGGCCCTTTGGGCAGACAGAGAGGCTCAGAGGGCTAGCGGCCGGCTTCGACTTCGGAGGCAATAGTAATAGACAATTCATATGGGTACACGACGACGATCATGAAAAGAAAGCACAGCTGCGGGGCACTCCTCTCAAG